>PVJA010015779.1:0-44692 GCA_004027025.1 Myocastor coypus | reverse complement strand
TAGCCTCCAACATCACAAGCTTCACTGGTGGCCCACTACAATTGCAGAACATTTGACTGTGTATGTATATGCTTCCTCTTAGTCCAAAGTGAAATATATTCTTTTCCTTTTTTTTTCTAAGCAACATCAATAGGGAGGTGGGTCATGCCCACACATTGTACTCTGTAGAACGATTGTGAGGACAATATGCAATATGTCAACTTTCAAAGAAAGGAAGGGGGAAAAGAAAAAGGGAAAAAGAAAGGGAAAGGAAAAAAAAAGTAATGTTGATTTAGAAGGGTAATGCTTAATTGTTGGATCAATCTTATATACCTATATGTATTAATCTAAACCGATCTGATGATGAAAATATGTAATATAACCATTGTTAAATTTAAACAATAAAAAATTAAAAAAAAAAGAACTGAGCAAAGTGGAGCAGAGAAGAAGGAGATCTGGACAGAGACCCACTTGTCACTGTGCCATGTGCCCTTCCATTCAGCAAAGGCTCCTCAGAACTTATCGTCCACCTTTAAAGTAGCTCCTTCTTGCCTTTTATTTTGTCAATGTCTACCCCCTTCCATATGATCCCACACAAATACATTCTACCCAAGAGTCTTTTGGTGCATTCTTTGAGTACCCTCAACACCCTGCTTGAGCATTCACAGTGTAAAGTATGATTATGTACCCCAGGCAGATTGCAAACTCTTTAATGACAGGGCATGAGTCTCATACATTTGTTTTATCCTCAGTACTTAGCATGGATTTTGCCATGTGGAAAACCAATAGGAAATTGTCTGTTCATGAATTAGAAAGTAGATGGAGGGAAAAAAACAAGTAAGGGGGAAAAAGGAGATTTGGCAATGCTAGGTATATCTTAGTGACAGCATGAGCTTACCATGAATGAGGCCCTGGGTTCAATCTGAAAGAAGGGAAAGGAGAACAGAGAGAAGGAGAAAAAGAGGGAAAAGAAGAGGTAAAGAGAAGAGGGAGGGAAAATGAAGAGAATAGATAGGATGCTGAGATGGGCAAGAGAAAGAACAAGGAAGAAAATGGAGGAGAGCAGAACATAGGGCAAACATTGGATTCTTTTATGCTTTTCATCATCAGAGCTATACATTAGATCTCTCACAGTGTCACACCTAGAATCAAACATAACTTCATTCTGTCACGTATGGCCATGTGCCTTTAGATACAGTACTTTCCTCCCTCAGCCTTTTTCAACAATGAAGTGCTCAATAAATGACAAATACTAATAAGAGTAGTATTATTTGTGTGTCAATAATAGTAATGGTAATAAAATGTTACTTAGAGGGTTGATTTGAAGTCATGGTACCTTTTGAGAAAATTTATTTAGCCTTAACACTAGTTTTCCTATGCTTATCATGCCACCCAGTGTTGGCACGGAATATGTGTTCAAGAAATTCAAAAATTTTAAGAATATAGTGGTACTGGTATAGTATAAGTAATAATAGAGGTAGCAGCACTTCTAATCCTGGTAATAATGGTGATGAAGCATTTTTGGTACTGAGGGTCTTGGCCTCCTACTTTACTCAATTTTCAACTAGTGGCCCATAGTTGAGCTGTAGAACAAAGACACTGAGAGACATACCTTTAGTTGGTGTTCCTATCCAGTTGAGATATCTTGTGAGCTTTGTGGAGATGTAGGTCTTCCCTCGAGCAGGTAAGCCCACCATGATCACCATTGTAGGGGAATTGGTAAACTGGGGTATGGTTGCTGGAAGACAAATAGAGGCTCAGAAGTTCATTCCCAGACTTACATGATCTTCTGGGATCAGCTCAGAGATGTAGAGTTGCAAAGAGAAACCCTCACATCATTATAAGAAAAGAGCTAAAATATTTTAAATCAATGACTCTTTTTCTAAAAAAAAATAATGATTCTTCCCCTGGTCAGAAAATAAAAGGTGCAGTAAAAATAGTGGAAAATCTATAAAAAAAAATCTGCAAGGAGCAAGAGAAGTCATATATTTGTGTACTTGATACAGATATTGCTCAACAACAAGAACAACAACACTCTTAAGCTTCAGCTGCAAATCATTAATGTATTACCAAAAGCTATCCATGTGGGCTAGGGTGAGAATGTAAAGACTATAAAGACACAGATTTTACATCCTTTGGCAATTTTCCTCCAGAAACACAGGTCCTGACAGGGAAGACTGAGAAGAATCCTGAGAAAAATATCCTAAAGTTTTACATTGTGTGGGGATTATAACCATAGATATTGTTGAAATCCTCTGGAACCATTTTCTTTTATATTCTCTGTAAAATAAAAGGGTTATTACATGTGGGGGGCACACAAAACCTATAGTTTGTGAGTACTGGCAGAAACTCATTTCAGCTGGCAATAAAATGTCAAGTACCACTATAATAGTCCAGACCAATCTACTTTATCTTTCCCAAGATGCAGGGAAATACTTTAGTTTGCAAAAGGAAGAGCAATAGGAAATGAGAACACTGGTGGAAATTCACTATAACTAGGAGAGAAAAATGAGAAAATAATTGTAATTGAGGAGGGGTAGGAAAATGTGCAATTGGGACTGACTTTGTAGTCTTTTTTAATCTCTCACTAACTCAAATATAAAACCCAGACACCTATATAAAAATTAAAAAGTAAACAGGTATTGATAGGATACCTGTTTAGATTAAAAATGCCTTCAAAAGTTTCATATATATGGAGGAAGGTGACTGGATCATGGGCAAGCCATATTCGTTAGTGAATTTATCCACTAATGAATCAGTAGTTGAATGTTCTGTTTGGAGATGGGACCTAGCTGAAGATATGTAACTAGGGGCATGACCTGGAAAGCTATATTCTTGTCCCTGGCTGTCCTTTCCCTCTTAGCTTCCTAGCTGCCATGGAATGAGCAGCTTTCGTGTACCATGCCCTTCCACCATACCTGTCTGCCTTGGAGCCAGCTAATTTTGGAATGAAACCACAAGAAAAATCAATTTACAGATCAGTCATATAATAGTTCATTCTGTGCCAAAATCAAGGAACTTATATTCATATAATTAGAATTCTCAAAGTAGAAAGCAGTAGGCAATAAATATTTAAAGATTTAAGATTTCTAAATTTAGTTGAAATTATAACACTGCATTTCCAAGAAAAATGAAGCTTTTGCACAAGAAATATGAATAAAATCATACCAAGATACACACAAATGAAACTGTCCCAAACTAATTGTAAGAAAAAATCATTAAAACATATATATATATATATATATATATATATACGTATATATATATATATATACATATATATATACGTATATATGTAATTAGCTATGGAGGAGCAAAATTAAATAGCATCTTATTGCGCATTTGAAAAATAAAAAGCTTAAGTGCGTAAGAAAGTAGACTAATGAATTCAAAGACTAAAAAAAAAAAAAATCTGTCCTGACTGGATTTTAATCTGTCGTCACTGAATTTTATACTTAGCAAATATACCTTTGTTTTTAAAAAAAATTTTTGTCTTTTTGAGACAGGCTCTCACTATGCAGTTCAGGCTGGCCTTGAGCTCACTTTGGTAGCCCAGGCTGGTCTCGAACTCGCACCGATCCTCCTGCCTCAGCCTCCCAAGTGCTGGGATTACAGGCGTGCGCCACCACGCCCGGCTTGTTTTTTAAATTTTTATTTTATTTTTTTATTTTTAGGGAAGGGTCTACAGGGTGTTCAGGGTCTCACTCCTAGATCAGACCCATAGTGACCCGCCTGTTTACAGCCTCCTAAGAGCTGGGATTATAAGCGAGCCACCACGGCTGCCACCACACCCACTCTCAATTGCCATCGGAGTGCACCCCGGGGATGGGACTGGCATGGCAAGCCTGGAGATTGAATCCTAGGCCCCTGCACTCTCTAGCAGGTGCTTTAATCTGCTGAGCTATTTGGCCAGCCCAGTAAGCATACCTGTGAAAGATAAAAGTAAAATTGTTGTTTCATATTTATTTTAGATAATTTTATTTTTTATATTCATTTAAATTTGTAAATTATTTAATAATAGGTGGGCAATCTATTATTAATCTCATGCTATGTATTTATTTCAGAAATATTTTTCTAAAATTCCCTTTGCATCTTCTATCTTTCACATTACCATATTTGTCTATAATTTTAATATGCTATATAATTATTGATTTTCTATAAAGTTAATGAAACAAAAGAAATCACTAGAAAATGTGCCAAATAAACCTCTTCTCCTTTAAACTGGGTATTGATCCCCAGTAATGAAAATGTGACTGACACAGAGTATCATGAAGGAATACCAGAGTCTGAAACATGTAAAGAATTGCAAGCTCAACATTTTTCCCTGGATAGTCTGAGCCTAAATTCAAGTTGGCATGAAGCCCAGAAATAAGCATTGTTTAGCAGACAGAGTAAGATATACGCAAAAGTTTGCAATTTTGACTTGAGAAATAGAAATCAGAATTGAAGTTGAGAAAGCCTGGGGAAATCCTTTGGGTTTCTATATACTCTAGTTCAACAGTGAAGATAGCAACAGCAAAGGTGACCTAGGAGCACAAATGGCTCATAGTGGGAGGCTTCAGGAATCAAAATTCTGTGGGATGAGATACTTTTCATTGATTGAGATAGTGTCAAGAGGATACAAGTAGATTTCATACAAGTTTTTTCTCTAGATCTTCTGCAACATTTTGCTGGAAGTGGTACAATTTATGACAGTGGGAATTTCTGAGCACAGGATAGGAAAATAGAAGCACAAGAAACTAAAAAGATAGGGAAGAGGAGGGGCTGGGGAGATAGCTCTGTGGCACAAGTGCCTGCCTGGCAAGTGCAAGGTTGTGAGTTTGAAACCCACTCTCAAAAAAAAAAAAAGGTATGAAAAAGGAAAAAGTTCACCTATGAGTGCTTTGGTTATTTTTTTCTTAATGTATTTGGTATAAGGTCACACTATGCAGCTCAGACTTACAGTGATCCTCCTGTTTTAGCCTCCCCAGGGTTGGGATTACAGGCATGTGCTACAACACCCAGTGTTGGTGGCCAGCTCGGCATGCCCAGAACATGTGGTACTGGGGATCAAACCCGGGGTATTTTGCTTTCCTAGAAAGGTGCTTAGGTCACTGAGTTATCTCTGTAACCCGACTTTGATCTTAATTGGCATAGCAAAGGTTTGGAAACTCATCTAGCAAGGATACCTTCAGCCCAAGTACCAGACTGACCACTAGACACAGGACTGGCTTAAATACTTGAACATGGGACTGATGTTGGAAACAGAATACGTAAGAGATTAAAACAAAAATGCCAAGCTTCTTTAAAACCAAGATCCAGAATCTTTTTTTTTTTTTTTTTGGTCTTTTTGAGACAGGGTTTCACTATGCAGTTCAAGCTGGCCTTGAGCTCACTTTTGTAGCCCAGGCTGGTCTCGAACTTGCACTGATCCTCCTGCCTCAGCATCCCAAGTGCTGGGATTACAGGCGTGAGCCACCACGCCCGGCTAAGATCCAGAATCTTAACACAACTTACAATGTCTAAGATACAAACTAAAATAAACTATTGCAACCTCTGTCCTAAGGGACCAGTGTGATTGAAGACTTAATCAGAAATGTGAAAATAAAAGACACTCTAAATTAGTATAGTGAAATTGAATCTATTATTTAATGTCTTTCTAAAATTCTCCATGTTCAGATGGCTTCATGGGCAAACTTTATTATATATTTAAAGAAGAAATAGTGCCAGTGTGATGGCTCAGCGGTCTAAAGCTTCTGCTTAGGCAAGTTTAGGCAACCGCAGGGACTGAGATTCGATCCCTGGAACCACAGGCTGCACCATCTCACCCCCAGGGCAGGCTGAGCCGGCCATAATAAAAAAAAGATGAAATAATACCAATTCTATACACTCTTTTAAGGAAAAGAAAAGAAAAGACTTCTCAATTTATTCCTTTAGGCCAGCACTACACTGATATCAAAACTATAAAATAAAAAATTGTACAAAAAGAAAATGCAAAATAAATTTATGTTCCGTAACACAATCTAAAAATTCTAAAAGCTGGCCAATTAAATTTTCTCATATACAAAGTAGGTAACATAATACAACCATGTATGATTTATCCCAGGAATATAAGACTGGTTCGATATTACAAAAATCAAAGTAATTTATGCTAAAGAAATAAAACTCTAAATAAAACAACATATGAAAAGAACTCTTCAAAAAATACAACATTCATTCATGATGAAAACTCTTAGTAAACTAGGTGTAGAATGGTTTATCCTCCACCAGATAAAAGATATCTACAAAAAAACCATATAGCTAACATCATTCATATTGACAGATCAAATGATTTCTCCTAACAACAGAAGCAAGGCAAGAAATTTAAAGACCCAACCCAAAAATGGGCATCTGAGATGAAAACACATTTCTCAAATGAAGAAATACAGATAGCAAATAAATATATGGAAAATGGTCTATATCATTGGTCACTTGAGAGATGCAAATTAAAGCAACACTGAGATTTCACTTCACCCTGGAATAAATAACAATTGTCAAGAAATCAATAAATGCTGGAGTGGCTGTGGGGAAAAAAGGAACCTTTTTTTAGTCTTGTTGGGATTATAGACTGCTACAACCATTGTGAAAATCAATGTGGAGATTCCTAAAAAAATTAGCATTGGAGGTCCATTCGACCTAGCTACTCCCTTTTTTGTATCTTCCAAGAAGAATTAAAAACATAAGAAAAGTTATATATGCTCCTATATTTACAGCAGCACAATTTGTCATAGCTAAATCTTGGAAACAACTGAAATGTCCATTAACCAAGGAGTGAATAAAAAAGACATAATCTTTGTATACAATGGAGTACTACTCATCCACAAGGGATAAACTAGATACTTTCATAGTTAAATGGATGCAACTCGAGACCATACTCATAAGTGAAATAAAGCAGATGCTCATGTGTAAGTACTGTATTGTCTCCCTACTATGAGAAGCTGAAGTAGTAAATAAGATGCAAAAAGTACAATAGATATTTTCCAATGAAAAGAAACTTCAAAAGAAAAGAGAAACTGGGATGGGGAAATGGAAAAAACAAAGGGAAAAGCACTTAAACAAATGATTTCTAAAAGTTAAATTATTTCCAAAAATTATTCACGGACATTAATTAGATTCACTCAAAACTAGGAATACTTATATACCCATAGGCAATCTATATAAAACATTACAAGAAGAACCAAATTTGAATTTTCTCCATATCCTTAACATCTGAAACCTTCAAAGAGCTTCAGGTGATAAGAAGCCACTTTGACAAACGGACAAGAATTTTGAATTATTCTGACTCTGTCTCTTGACTAATCATATTGTCCACTCTTCCACTGGACTTCCTGGTCAAGTAGCCAACAATAATTGCTAAACTATTGAATGGCTTTATCTCCCTAACCAGCTTACAAAAGGTCTTCACACATATACAGATCGAATGGCTGAGCTAATTTGGTGAGCCTACCACCACAGTACAAAAGCGTTAAGATTATAGGATTTGATTCTAATCATACTGTGTTTCCTATTAATCTTGCACAGGATACTCATTTATTATAAACTTCCTTGATCGAGCAGGTAGCCTTTGCTGATTACATAAGATTAGTTGATAATCACTTTACTTCTGATAAGTTGGTACAGCCAAATTGCCATTATTCATTTATCTTACCTAAAATATTCAGACAACTCCTTTTACAGATGCCACAGCTACTTCATGGATAGGTTATCTTGTGGTTTTGTTGTTTCCTGGATTATGTAAAATCACCAGAAAATTACTATCCCTGGATATTTGGCTCAAAGATTAAAATTAGTTGCTGTAATTATCATATTAGAATTCACTCTGTCAGAATCAGTTAATATTTTATAATTCTTCATGTGTAATCAATTATGTAGTCAATGTCGCTAAGACCGACATGGAGACACTGACTATAAAATGTACCCTGGATCTCTCTTTGTTCAATCTATTTTATTTTATTGATTGATTTTTTTTTTTTTTTTTTTTTTGTGGGACTGGGGTTTGAACTCACAACCTTGCACTTGCCTGGCAGGCACTCGTGCCACGGAGCTATCTCCCCAGCCCCTCAATCTATTTTTATTTATTTATTTACTTATTTATTTATTTATTTTTGTCTTTTTGAGACAGGGTCTCACGATGCAGTTCAGGCTGGCCTTGAGCTCACTTTTGTAGCCCAGGCTGGTCTCAAACTCGCACCGATCCTCCTTCCTCAGCCTCCCAGTGCTGGGATTACAGGCGTGCGCCACCACACCTGGCTTCTCAATCTATTTTTATGATTACAGAAAGCCATTCAAAATAGGACTTTCCTACTCCTGCCCCTCCCCCACTTCTTGTATTGTGACTGCCCTAGGGGTGGGCTGACACAGCATGTGATGCCAGGGATGGAACTGTGGCCCCGGCAGTTGCCTAAGCTTTCCCAAGTAGGCACTTTAGACCAGTGAGCCATCTCACCAGTGACTTATTCTTTCTATGTAGGTCATGTATGCTTACATTCCGATCTTCCTGGACCACTACCAGAAGGAAATTATTACATTTAAGGACTCATCTTTACTTTTCAACAGGTGAAGCTTCCCCATTCTTATTTGCTGTTGGAACATTTGAGATCTTATCTCTGGCTTTAAACTTTCTAGATCACAGGCATATCATGTTGCACAATCTTGTCTAACTTCACCTACATGAATTCCATGAGAAGGCTGTAATCCCTGAGATCTTCAAGCAAATAAGCTGTGGCAAGTGGTTGTAATGTATATGTCCCAATTTGGAAGACTTCAATATGTGATGTTAGTATACATCTCTTACTATACATGCTACCTACTATGCAGAAGGGACTGTGGGTCATATACAGCAATACTGTCTCTCAGCATTTGTAAAAATGGTAGTCCGAAAGTAAATAAAAACAGGCAATAGTCTTGCCTACATACAAAAGCTTTCAGAAATTTTTATAACAGTGGAATGTTACTTGTTCTACTAGAATTTCTTATAATTCGCAAGAACAGGCTCTGGTTCAACATGCACACTTGTTATTAAAATAACAATTACAAAATCCAATGAAGGAATAAGCCATAATTAGCCACAATTTCTCCTTGATCTCCCAACATTTACACTTAATTTGTTGAATCCTGTTGGTGATGCAGATAACACCCCAGCAGAATAACAGTGGTCAAAAGTACAAAAGCATGGGATAAAGGAGAAAGAACAAGTGTTATGGCTGTCACTCGAGATGGGGCAAAGGGAGAGCCTGTTCACTTCGTTAGCATAGGGGCTGGAGTTTGCTGGTGTCATTGCAAGAAATGGAGAGACAGCGCAGGTGTCCTATAGGAGCATGTAATCATGGAGGACTCCTCCATAACATGCCCATATGGTATCTGACTTTGCTCTCTTCACTGGTGACAGTCTTCTCTCAGATGACAACTAAAGAAAACTACCCAGGAGGCAGAAAAAATTGGCTATCATTAAGTCCTGCTCAGAATGTATATTATCCTCATTGCTATGATTAATATTATAGCACATTCAAAACTATATGCTTACCTAAGATGAGAACACCTGATGTCTATCAAGGGCCTTTAAACAGACTCTCAAGCCAGACATAGCCAGAATGGGCTTTACCACTTGCCACTTTACAGGAGTTAGGAGTACTTCTTCAGAGGGAGGGACAGGTAAGTTGGAAATATTATAGGCAGTCAGACAAGACTAGGTGCTCAAAAAGAGAGAGTACAGATACATTACTGGGGGTGGAGGCACAATTATTAAAAGCCAAACTTTAAAATAAAGGTAAAATGATTATGCCTACATACTTCCACTAGGAACAAACAATAGTGATTGATACTCTAAACAGATATCTACCATCTCAGGAGAGGAAACCAAGGACAAAGGAACAGGCACAACCACATTTTGCTTCACTTCTGCTGCTATTACAAAAACAAAAAAGGGAAGACATAGAATACCAGATAAGTAATTGACCTTTGCAAGTACAAAGGAGAGAAACAGCAACTTGTGCTCCTTCGTCAATATGCAGACATGCTGGCACACTGAAAGTTCCATGGAAGTGTCAACACAGCTGAGATCTGGTTGTTTATCAGATCTGGGCATATACTACAGATAATAGGAGGCAGATGAATCTTCTGCCACTGTAAGTTCTTGTAAATAAAGGTGAAGTGAGGCAAATACTAAGGCTCTTTGCCCACTAGAGGCAAGAGTCCCCAGCCCCTCTTTCAAAATTATCTCGTGTCTTTCATTCTTATTTACTTCACAGTTGGGATAAACTGTTAGGCTGGTTCCTATATATATATACAATGGCTCACTGGAATATCTAATCTGTATTCTCATCAGACATCTTATTTATGTTTCTTGAGTTACTTATGATGGGTTCTAGCCCAAGTATAAATTGCTGAATTATTATACATGAAATGCTGGCACATCCAAATTCATGAAACAAATACTATTGGACATAAAAAGACAAATAAACACAAATACAATCATGGTGAGGGGGTCTCAATATTCCATTCTCACAAATAGGCCAACCAGACAAAAATAACAAAATATCAGAGGTGAACCACATCAAAAAAATGTACTAAACAGTTCTCTACAGAGTAAAACATCAGAGCACAAAATATTCATTTTTGTCAACAACACACAAAATCTTACCCAAAACACTGTATTTTAGGCCATAAAAGCATGCTTCAATAATTACAAAAGAACTGAAATAATGCCTTGCATACTACTGGATCATAACAGAATGAAAGGCATAAGAAACAACAAAAATATACAAATATATTATTGAGTAATCAATGGCCTATAGAAGAAATCAAGGAAGAAATTAGAAAACTTAAATGCTAAAGCTCAACATGCACAAACCTACTGGACATAATGAATGTTTCTAAGAAAGAAGTTGAAAGCTATGGATGTCCACATTAGAAAAATGTGATGTCAAATAAATGATGCATCTCACCATGCTATTTTCTAAAAATAGGAACAATACAAATCCAAAACTTGTACAGAGAAACAAATTATAAAGATCAGAGAAGAAATTAATGGCATCGGGGATTAACAAACACAAAAGAGAGTGAGCCAAATAGCTCAGCAGATTAAAGTGCCTGCAAGCAGGCACAGGGGCCAGGAGTTCAATCCCTGGACCTGCTGTGTTCACCCCACCCCCAGGATGCACAGAGATGGCAACTGAGACTGGGCATGGTGGCGTGCGCGTGTAATCCTAGCTCTTGGGAGACTGTAAACAGGTGGATCACTATGAATTCCATCTAGTAGTGAGACCCTGAGCACCCTGTAGACCATTCTGAAAACAAACAAACAAAAAACCCCACAAAAGAACAATGAATCAAGAAATGGGTCTTTGAAAAGGTAAACAAGATTGATAACTCTTTAGTCAAACTTGCCAAAATAAGGAAACATTTATAGCAGTGCAATTAGAAATGGACTGAAATCACAATGGATAACAACAAAAGTCAGATGACTCTAAATTATTTTGGAAAAGCATAATCCTGTAAATTAGAGAAGAAATTGAAAAAAAATGCCTAAACAATTTTACACCTGTAAATTTAACTACACAGGACATGTACACGAACTCTATGAAATCCTCAACGTTTTATAGCTCAGCAAGTTATGAAAAGCAATCTGAATGGTCCTATGTACATTAATTTAGTTACAAATTAAATATCCAGTAATAGAAATCTCCAGATCTAGATTTATTCATCTGAAAAGTCTACTGTATTTTAAAAAATAATTAACATAAATTTTCCAAAATATCTTTAACAAGAGGAAGAACATTTTCAACTAATGAAGTCCAAATTACTCTGACACAAAGTAGAGCACTAAAACCCTAGAGTCCAATGTTCTTCCTAAGTTAAATGCAAACATTGACAAAATATTAGCAATTAGAAACTAACATTGCTTAAAAATAATAATATGCAATTATTTAGTCCTCATGTACAAGGGCAGATGAACCAAAAATGTATCAGTGCTATGCATAATATTTACAAACTAAAGAAAAATATTCACACATTTTTACAGGAAAAGCACTTAGAAAATTCAATGTGTGTTAATGACAAAAAATTCCCAGGAAATTTGCAATATGGAAATTACTTGACAAGGGACCCCTACAAAACAAAAACAAAAACTAAGGAAAAAAAATAATGGGCCAGGGAGATAGCTCAGTAGAATAAGCGCTTGCCTGGAAAGGGCAAGGACCTGAGTTCAATTCCCGGTTCCATCAAAAAAAATTTAAAAATGAATAAATAAATTAAAAAAATAAAAAAGTATAACCAACATTACACTTAATGTAAGACTGAATGCTTTAACCTGATATCAGGACCAACACAAATAGTTCCACCCTCTCCGTTCTTCTGGCATCAATGCTAAAAATTCTACCCACAACAAGAAAATAAAAGGAAATGAAATATACATTTTTGCAAAATATTTTTAAAAATTAATCTTTGCAAATGTAATGACTATTTACACAGAAATCTCTCTATAATTACAGAAATTCCTAGAACAAGTTGAGTAAGGTTACAAAATATAAAATCAACACAAAGAAATGAATTTTGACACTTTACTTGGTTAAGTTTAACTTCATGAAAGCTTCACACCAGGTACATTTAGCCAGGCAGACTGAGCTCCTTTTCTCCTCAGAGATACCTTCCAATCAAATGGAATAGCATGTCACTAAGAGGCAGACAACACTCCCTCTAGATCCAAGTTTCAAAGGTTAAACTCCTGACAAATGTGCTACATGGTTGGGGAATCTCATTTAATCAATCCCTAATCATAGAATAAAAGCTATACATCCGGTGTAGTGCCACATTCCAACTTACTCACAGGGCAGATTTCACACCAGGCTAGGCAAACTGAGAAGACTAGAGGTCAATGCCCTAACCAGTATCCACAGTGATGGCTCAGGAGGGAGTAATCCATGGCAAAGAAGTATCCCATCAGACAAGAGATCTCCAACAGTTTCCCTAAAAGAAGCAAGAGTATAAGGAAGCAGAAATCTCCAGAGGCTCCCAAGTGGAACTGGTACTCTTAACTAAAAGCAACAAGCTAAACTATAGGTCAGTTAGTCCGCCAGAGAACTCAAGTAAGACACCTTACCTCTGCTGGTTCAATTTGAACAGGCTGCCAAACAATGTTTACCACAGTGCACTGTGAAAAATTAGAACAATGTGGCAGTAATTAGGAGGTACAGAGTATAACAACAAATGAGCTGACAGGCTAATAGAGAGATCAAGGAAAGAGACAAAGGGTTCCCAAAGGCAATTAACTACCTACAAACCAAAGGCCATGGCTGCCAAGAAGCAACACCAAAGCCCCACACTTCAGGGAAATAGTATTCAGTAAAAATTCCCAGCTATATCACAGTGTAAGTTATACTAAAGTAAGAAAATGACATCAAAGATAATTCAAACCCATAGGACCACTAAATAGAGATAGCATATACTAAAAAGTTCATAAATATGTGTATGTTCTCCTTAATTTTCTCAGCTTCTTTAAAATATAAATTTTAAAATAAAACCAATTATATATTATATGATTTATACATATACAGACATAATGTGTATAAAATAATAGCACAAAGAAAAAATAAAACTGAGCTACAAAGAGTAACATTTCCACATCTCATTGAGATTAAACAAATATAAATTTGAAGCAGACTCTGATAGTCAAGATTTATACGGAAAGCTCAACAAGCACTATGAAAATACCTCAAAAACACATAGTTAAAAAATCATCAAATGAATGATAATATTAAACAAAAAATATTTACTTAATGAAAAATAATAAAGCAACGAAGAGGGAATACAAGGAGAACATAAGCTATATAAAACAGTAAAAAAAGTAGCACATTTAAATTCAAGTATGTCACTATTAACATTGTGTGGGACTGGACTAATTGATCTAACCAAAAGGAAAGAATTTACAACTGGATGGGAAGACACAAAAGGCCACATATTTATAATATCATTTATATGAAATGTTCACAATACAATAAGCTAATCCAAAGAAAAAGTAAATTAGTAGCTGCTACAGGCCAATGAGAGTGGAACAGGGAGTTACTCTAAGTAGTATAGCACTTCTTTTTGGAATAGTGACTTCCAAAATAGTTTTTTTTTTGTCTTTTTGAGACAGGGTCTCACTATGCAGTTGAGGCTGGCCTTGAGCTTACTTTTGTAGCTCAGGCTGGTCTTGAACTCGCACCAATCCTCCTGCCTCAGCCTCCGGAGTGCTGGGATTACAGGCGTGAGCCACCACACCCGGCTATTCCAAAATAGTTTTAAAAGTGACAATGGTTGCACAACCACGTGAATACACTCAAAACAACTTCCTTACACAATTTAAGTTTGTGAATTTCTTATTATATGAAGTACACTTCCAGTACAAATAATTTTTAACAGTACAGAAACATATAGACTGAGCTGACATTAAGCTACGTAAATCAAATATTAGGGAAAAATTTACTTGTGGAATGAATATGCAAATCATATCAAATTACTAGATATTGCCCAAGATAATTTCCTTGCACATTGATAAAACACTCAATTAACAAGAAAGATATAGCAATTCTGATTTACCTATAACTATCTACAAACTTGAATATGTGACAAAATTACCAGAAAACATTGTCAAATATTTCACACCAGCACACAAGCAAAACCTCAAACAAGATAGCTGAGATGTTCATACTACTAATTTCTATCAGTTTTTTGAAAGTAGCAGTTAACATTTAAAATTTTTTCTCTGACTAACTCTATATGCTAAAATTTGTAATCTAACTACATTGAGGACAGCAAAGTGCAATATAACAGCCATGGTTGAATGTCTTTCATCTCAATGTTTTAAATGTATATTGTCTCTAATATCTAGTACTATTATATGGTCTTTGAAAATAAATTAAAAAATAAAAAGTAAAAAGGGTGAGAAAAAATTAAGGTTTATTGAAGAGTTAATGTTTAATCGATCGATCTTGTATGCCTGTATCTGGTAATCTCAGCAATAAATTTGATGATAATAATATATAACACAACAACCACTGTTAATGTTCTATTCTGTACCATTTATATTACTTTATGTCACTTTATTCTACCATTTTTCTTTTTTCTCTTTAAAATAAAAAATTAATAAAAACCTCAAATAATATAAAAACCTTGAAACAGCTTAATAAACAGGACTTAATGTATATATATATATATATGTATGTATATATATAATATATATATGTAATATATATATTATATATATGTATAATATATATGTATATATATACATAATAATATAATATATAATTATAATATAATATAATAATTATAATATAATATAATAAATAATAAATATAATATAATAATAATTATAATATAATATAATAATTATAATATAATATAATATAATAATAATATATATGTATATACATATATATATATTATATGCATGGTCTTCTCAATTGGTCATGGAACATTTACCAAAATTGACTGCATGTTGCTCCATAAAGTAAGTCTTAACAGACAGCAAAGAATTGAAATCATATAGTTTGTTTTCTAACCAGAAAGAAATTAAACTAGAAGTCAAAAAAGGTACCAATCTACCTAAACAGAAGCTGGCCTAAAGACTGGCAGCAATTATTAGTGATTTCCTACTATGCCAGGAATTAAACTTTTAGTTACTGGATAATAATCAGTAAGTCCCAGCAGTCCTGAGAAAGGGCCTGAGGTAGCCAAGGCAGCTGGGCAGAGAGAATAAGAAAGCTCATAAAGTGTCTATATATCAAATAGTATAGAAATATTTTAAAATGTATCCCCACACATTTATGCATATGTAGAATACCAATCCCGTTTAGTACACCATTTATGTCAGATACTTTAGAAAAAGAGAAAGTTTGAAAATTAATGACCTAAATATTGAATTCTAGATATTAAAACAAGAATAAATCCAATAAAAAATAGAATAATGGTAAGCTATTTAAACAGAATAGATATAGAAAGTGTCAAAGAGGCAAAATCTTTTAGAATTATAAAAGTCACAAACTTCTGGCAAGGTTTATAAAGAGAAAAAAGGTTCATTTTTTTCTACTGTTAAAAAAAACAAAGGACATAACTGCAAATATAACAATTAAACAGATTAACAACATAAGTATTTCATATAAATAAGTGTGAAAGCTGATGTGAAATAGAAAATTGCCAACCCCCCCCCCCATAATTTACCAAAGCTGACTTAAGTAGAACTAGTAAACTGGAATGATTCTGTAACTATTAATTTGCATTTAGCTTAAATTTTAAAAGAGACACCAGCCCCAGACAGTTTTACTTAGAAGTTCTGCCAAATATTTGAGGTACAGATAGTTCCCTGGACAAAGTCTTATCAGAGAACAGAATGAAAGAAAACAACTCTCACCTCACTTCATGAAGTTAGTATAACCTTGACAGCAAAATCAGAGAGGGATGACATGAAAATGTAAAGATTATAGGCCAATCTCATTCATGAACAAAATGCTAAAATTCTAAACAAAATTTTAGTCATTACATCTATAAGTTTTAGCTTATCCCAGGACTGGAGAATTAGTGCAACACAAGAAAAAACTGTAACGCAATACACCATTTAACAGGTTAATTTTTGTTCAAAAAATTAACATGTCATCTCAATGGACACAGAAAATATTTCTAGTTAAATTCTATATTCACTCCTCTTTTAAAAATTTTATTGTCAAACTAAGAATAGGAACTTTCTTAACTTCGTCAATATCAATCAAAAAGACATCAAATTTTTTTTAATACTACAACTTTAAAAGCACTCCTGTTAAAATCCTGATCAATTCTTGGCTTCTTTTTTTTTTTGAGACAGGGTCTTGCTATGTAGGAGATCAATTTTTAGTAAAAAACACTAGTAGCACTACTATTCAACACTGTTGTGTGTGCATGGTGGGGGAGGCAGGAGGTATTAGCAACAGAGCAATATAAGAAAAAGAGATAAAAAATAATCTCTGGTTGAAAACAATTTTAAGTGGAATGAATCTGACACACAAGCTTAAATATGCATGATTTTTCTTACATGAGAAACACAAAGTATAAATAAAGAGCAAAATAAAAGATAGATAATTGGAAACTATGAGATCCATCTTTTGCAAATAGGAAGGACATCAGGAAATGGAATGAGGTGAGAGGAGGGAGGAGAAGGGGACATACAAAGAATTAAGGTGTGTCATTTACATGTACTAACTACTTACAGTGAATGTAATCATTATGCATTGCAAATATGTACTAATAAAAATTTTAAAAAACAAAGACTGGATGAGAAAAATG
The DNA here is from genome assembly GCA_004027025.1 of Myocastor coypus. Classification (NCBI taxonomy): domain Eukaryota; kingdom Metazoa; phylum Chordata; class Mammalia; order Rodentia; family Myocastoridae; genus Myocastor; species Myocastor coypus. The sequence goes on along the minus strand of PVJA010015779.1, from coordinate 27,403 downwards.
AAAGCTGGCATTCACTCAAAAATTACCAACACTAATGATAAAGTTTAGCTGGCTTGCTAGTTACAATTTAAGTATATAAAAGTAAATTTGCATATATTAATAGCAAACTGCTATAAAAGGAAACTGCTGTAAAATTCTCTGAAAGGATATTATTTGCAAAAGCAACAAAATATCAGCCCAGTAATCCTGCTAGTTATGATATGTAAATCCTTTGTAGATTAAATTGTAAAACTTTACTCAGGCTGGGCATGGTTGGTATTCATCTCTAATTCTGGCAACCCAGAAGACTGAGGGAGGTGGATCCCAAGTTTAAACTGAGCCTTGTAGATTAGTAACTTAGCAAGACCATATAGGTAGATGAAAGATAGAATGACAGCTGGGATGAAGCACAGTATAAAGGTCCTGGATGCAATCTCCAGGAGAGCAAAAATCCACTGAAATAACATGAAAAACTCTAACTATATGTACAGATATCATATTCAGCAAATCCTAAATATCACAGATATTAACTTCTGAAACTGATTTATAGATTGAATATAATTCCCATCAAATTCTCAAAAGTTTTGTCCCCATATGTGTGTACTTGAAAAGCTGAATGAGAGAAAGCTGAAATTTATGGGGAAGGGAAGTATTATGCCAAAAAAAGCCAAGACAGGAGCTTTAGTGGTACAATTATTTAGGGCCCAGAGCTTCTTTAACAAAAATCGCCAAGATATGACAAAAGGACAAAATGGGGGAATATATCCTAACACAAAAGGTCCATAGCACTACTGTTCATAACCAACAACTAAAAATTGCTTGAATTTATCCATAGTAAGATGAATTCACAAAACGTAAGAGTATATAATAAGGAGAATAAAGAAATTATAAAAACATGCACTGATAACATCCCTGAGCCTGGACTTCCTCTAGCATTAGGTATATGAAAGCTTGGTCAGCAGGCCTTTGAGCTATCTCAATCCAGAGTTCATGGCAGCTTTATTTCCAATACCTTTTAGATTGTTAGACCATAATTCTTCAACTGGAAGAACCTTGGTTCAAAAATACCTCCTGTTATCTGAGGGAAATGTTACACTCCTGTTTTAAAAAATATTTGTAGCTTTTTCTTGCTTCTCTCTATTAAATTTTCAAAATGAACACTAAGTCAGCTGGATATCTCTGAAAAATTGAACATTTTTCCCCTAAAATCCTCAGAGCAGCAAGAGGGTATATAGGTACCAGGAAGTCAACAGAGGAGACAGTTTTTCCTAGCCCAGGAAGTATAACCTTGAAAGAAGCATCTTGCAAAAAGGAGGAGCAATGTCAAACAGGGACATGGTACTGCTGTGTATTGAGTACCTGTCCCCTGAGAGATGATGCCAGGAACCTTATTTCACCCAGGTACAATCAGAAAAGATCAATTTCCAGAAACTTCACTAAGGCAACCAAAACGAAACATTCTAAGATAACACTGAGGAGTTCAACTGACCAGTTTCACTAGAAATCACAAGTTTCAAACACAAAGCATTCCAAGTAAGCACTAGATACAAGTTCTTAGTCAGAGATTCTGTAATTAAGATGCACCTTAACCCTCATTCTTTGTCTTCTTTCATTCTATCTTTGTCTTTTCTTACTTTCCTGACACTTTTTTTTGCAGGACTGGGGTTTGAACTCACAACCTTGCACTTGCCAGGCAGGCACTTGTGCCATGGAGCTATCTCCCCAGCCCATGACATTTGTCTTTTGTTATCCTACAGCTATTTCATTCAGCTGTTCATCTATTTCAAATTTTAGATTACAGTGAGAGTTAATGGGAGGTATTCTTATTCTTTGCTCTTCTATATCTACTCTACCACCACCACTTTGCAGCCCACAAAAATAAACCCCACTTACAGCCCCTTCGCCGTTGTAGACCGCTGCTGCCGCTGCTGTGTGGAATCCAGATCTTCTGCAACCTGGTTTGCGTGAGCTCTCCCATCTCTTGAGACATTTTAGGAGTTAAGGTTAATGACACTATTCCCTATACAGTATCAGGTCTCACTTCCTATATTCCAAGCTGTCTTTCCCCTTGCTGTAGCCACCGCAGCAGGTGAAAAGAACTGGGCTGGGGATGCAATGGATTCTGAGCCTTTCTCAGTCTATCTTCAACCCACTCTTGTTTTTCCTTTAGTCCTAGCTGCCTGTGTGAGTGTATGTACCAGAGGGGGCTTGGATGCCAAGAGCCAGAGGTTGCGCAGAAGTCAGCAGAGGCCTCTGAACTCCAAGGGCTGTGTACATAGGAGATAAGTTGGAGCCCAGTAAGGAAGGCAGCCAGTAAGACAGCCCAGGTCTGGCCAGTCATTTCCTGCCAATGAAGACAGGACTATTAAGGTATGCAAATAAAAGACCAAAGATATGTGCATATATCCTGTGTGGGGTCGCAAAGCAAAAGTGATGGAAGTAAGTCTCATTTTTGAAAAAAAAAAATTGGACCCAAGAGTAATATCAAGCTCCAACTCTAAAACAAACATCCACATCACAAATCATTAGAAATACAAGGGTTCTGAGAACAAAAACACAAAGTCCCTAATGAAAAATACAATGTTCTGTGCTAGCAATTAAAGGCCCAAACTGGAAGTGGAAGGTTCACTGCCTCACTGCTCTCTCCCACCCAAAATAGTATTGCAACTCTTGTTTTTGCCTGTATTCTGCTTTCCCTACTACAGACTTTTCTACAGTATGCTGTGTAGGGTCACTCTTCAGCCAAGGCTAAATAAATCCCTGAACCTGATACTTTGGGAGGGGGCATGAGTGCAGGCATTGCTGAGGTGAGAAATGGTAAGCACTGCTCACTTGGCTGCCAACTGCCTTGAGATATTCTAGGGATATTGGCATCATGATTTGATCCAAAACTTGGCTAAAGTTCTTCATGCCATGCTGTTGGAATGGAGACATAGGCTGTAGCAGGACCATGTAGGAAACAAAAAAACAATGGCCTATAAGGGAGAATAGCTCATAGTAGTCCATAGGCCAGAGCAATCCCTCCCGTATATTTCCCCTTAACTACTTCCATATTCCCTGCCTCCTACTCCTGGTTATTCTGAGGCTTTTATCTGTAGAACTCATGCTGGCCTGGCAGATATCCAAGTGTGTTCTTACTTCATTCTTTTGCAATCTTTCCACCCCCTGATAAACCTCCATTGATTGGCTATTAGGAAGAAGAACTTTCTTCCACTGAGCAAGGCTTTACAAGGACAATCTCTTGGGGATAGAAATCTCTATTCCCTGCTACCAAGTACTCAGCTCCATTTTGCCTTTTTAAGATAAATATGTTCTCAGAGCTTTAGTCTATACAAGGGTTAGATTTCTCCAGTTGCTGTGTATAAACAGTGTTAAATTTTCAAAATTAGAGTCCACGTAGCTAAATAGTGAGGCAGTGGACCATAGTGGTTAAAGGGGGTTCTAGAGACACACTACCTGAGCAGAATTCCAGTTTTGTCCATTGATGGTCAACATACTGAACTTTACGGTGTCCCAGTTTTTTAATATGGAACATGGGAATGATAGCAATACCTACCCTTATCAGGTTGTTGAAGATTTTGGGTTAACAAACACATGTAAAGCAGCCTGAAAGATGCTAAATATCTATTATCTAACATTGTTATCGCCATTTTGAAATAAATGATCAATCACTCCTTTCACTAATCAGTAACTTCTTTTGGTTAAGGAAACATACAATATTAAGGTAAAGTCTTAACATTTGCCATATGCAGAACTCTTGAGAATCACTTAAAAAGATGAATGCATTTTTTACATTCCTGGTTGAATGTGAAGAGTAAAGGAAAAGTTGAGAAGCCCCCCTTCCACATATCTTTATATTCCATCTTCTTAGGTAAAAGGAAATTGAGGCGTAGAGGAGGATAATACTTTTCTAAGGTAACAGTAAATCTGAGGCCAAGTCTGAAACAGAACACTGGCAATCCAGTTACTTCCATTCAGTGGCTTTTCTTTGATTAACTGAAGCTAGCCTGATTTAAAGACATGGTCGTAGGACCAGCCAAATAGCCCAGCAGATTAAAGCATCTGCAAGCAAGCACAGGGGCCTGGGGTTCAATCCTTAGGCCTGCTTGCATCCAGGGCATACTGAGATGGCAATTGAGACTGGCCATGGTGGCACATGCCTGTAATCCCAGCTCTTGGGAGGCTGTAAACAGGCTGATCACTACAAATCTGATTTAGTAGTGAGACTTCCCTAAAATACAAAAGTGGACCCTTCCCTAAAATACAAAAATAAATTAAATTAAATTAAAAAAATAAAAACATGGTCTTTAGCATTATGTTAAATTAAAAAAAAAAACAAACATGGTCTTTAGCATTATGTTAAATGAACTAAGACAAACACAGAAAAGGTCAATATAGCATATTCTTACTTAGATGAGGAAGCTAAAGGAGTTGATTTTTAAGAAGTTGAGAGTAAAACAGTTGTTACCAGAAGTTGAGACATGGGGGCCATAGAAAGAGAATGATTAATGGATACAGAATATAACTTGACAGGAGGGATAATTTTTAATGTTCTATAGCATAGTAGGGAAACTATGGTTGCTAACAATTGATTATATATTCCAAAATAGCTAGTAGAAATGACTTTGAAATCTTCCAAATAAATGATAAATGATTGAGGCGATACACATGTCAATTACCTGATCTAATCACTGCATTTTGTACACATGTACTGAATTATCATATAGTATCACATGTGTGTCCATTCAAAGTTAAAATTTTTTAAATGTAGTTTTTCAGATTAGCTATGAACTTCTACAGTTTCCAAATCACACTCTGGAAGAGATACAACTCCCTTAATTCCAATAAGTCTCTTAACTGGTATAATCTTATTGATGTCGCTTTCTTGTATGAATTTCACTAGTAACAAAGCAACAACATATTCCTTATCATATTTGTTCCTTATAAACATACTCGTGGATGGGAAAGTTGCTTGTCAGACATAATCTATAGCAGATCACATGATCATGTGCTTTATGTGTACAATTTTATCTTCACAATCCTGCCAAGAGGCAAAAAGATAATTTTAGCAGCAAGAAATCTGAGATGGGCAGCTAGAAGGCTTTTAACAAGGTCTGAAGGTGTAAACATGGGGTCCAGGCTTGAAAAACAAATTTAAAACTGTGTTGATCTATGAAATTTTACACTTCTGTTACCAATTCTAATTTCAGAAGCAGAAAAACAAAATACAAGCTTTATAGAAAGACTTCACCCTAGCATTCAAGCTTCTCATAAATCAAGCCCCAGCCTGCCTGTCCAATTATGTCCTTCCTTCTACTCCTATGTTTAAACTGCAGTGGCCCAGTATATGTCTGAGTAGGCACTGCTACAGGCTGGTAGGATACTGGGCCACACTTCTAAATCCCCTTTTGTTCTGCTGTCCAGGTATAAACATACACTTTTGCTAACTGTCCTTTTACTAAGAGATAATGTCTATAGGAATGTATTTTTAAAACACTTACTTTGTACAGCAATTTTGTACCCATTTAAACTAATCTTTGTATTCAGTAAAGCACTATTGCTTAGAAGTAAAGAATAAGTTGCAGTGGCTGAGTTACTGGGCCTGAAAACATACCACATGCTTTTCTATCTCTGGGCTTTTGCTCAGTTTGGAATATTTTGTCTTTCCTTCCATTCTCTGGTTTGCTCATGAACTCATGGTTTATTGTTCACTTCTTTTGGCAAGTCAATTCTGTATTTTTGGGAGAGGATTTGTCTTTGATTATCATATCACCCATGTGTCCCTATCTCAGCAAGTATTCACCAGTGGTTCCCATGTGTGCTTCCCCACTAGACTGTGGGCTCCTTGAGAATGTGAACAGGATCCTGCTGATCTGTGTATGTTGTGTTTGGCTCAGGCACCGGCACAAGGAAAACATTTCCTCAGTAAGCATTTATAGAGTCTACATCTCTCTGCATAAATGACATAAACATGTGAACAGACAATATCAGTTCAACAAGATAAAGAAAGCTATGCAAGAAAGTAGATGGGGGTCTGACTTGGTCTAATATAGGTGATGTCTAGAAAGAATTCTCAACTTTTAAAGGTGCACAATGAAATAAACAGAAGAATGAAACCTCCTCTGAGACAGTCCAGTGAATTAGTTGCAGACATAGGGGTCACTCAATTACAGATTTTCATTCAGGACTAAGAGCTGAGCCATTAGTTCTAAAAGCAGGCTCTTTCCAGGGAAGAAAAAAAATACAGTGTGCCTTTCCAAGTCATACAGATCCTTATATACTTTGGGTAGGGGATTTGGGTTTAAAATCTGATTAAAAGCTCCAAAGCAGCTCTGCAACCTGTCTTCACATGTCTCTAGATTTTCAGACAGACTTATGAGGAAAAAAGTACACGGACTTTAATTTCCATCGCATTGAGGCTACTGAAAGAACCTAGAAAGCTTGATCAGTATGTCCTAAAAACTTTTACCCTACTCTGTACACCAGAAAGGTCAGAGATCTAATCTCAATCCTACATTTTGTTCAGAACTAGACTTTATATATAAACTGGAGAGACTTCAAGGGTGCTAAGGAACTTCCCATTAGATTAATATATTAAAAATTCAAATCAAATTGTACAAAAATACACACAGATTAGCTATAGATGTTTTCTTATATCCTTTCATGCATATCTCCACTAACAATGTATGCAAAAAAGAAACTTTTAAGAGAGCCCAAAGAATGAATTTGTGTAACTCCTGTCTATGTTTTCCTTATTTCTCACATACCTGTTCTCTTAGAGAATTTCTCTTCCATCGCTAATTATCCAACACTCAGCTCTCTTGTATTTACAGATCTCCAAAGCAAGTCCGGTGGGTGACATCAAAGAGAGAATCTTGAGAAGTTCACTGGCTTCTGGGAAGGCTGAGGAAGCACTCTTGTTAAGGGGTGTTTGTGTACTCTGTTGAAATATCAGCTGTTGTAATTGCCAAAGAAGTTCCTGAGCCACTCGGAGTCTTTTCTCTTCAGTCCAACCATGTGTTCACCTTACCCCAAAGGTCAGACCTAATATTAACAAGCAATGGTAGAATGGAGAAATTAAAACCAACTATTGAGACAAGCAAGATGCAGAATTTCTTGGAGCTGAATTTTACACAGATCTTCAGTGTAAATGGGCATGGTTCCTTACTGAAAAGCAATCTGGCAATATGAAGCAAGAGCAATAAAAAAGTTCATTTCCTTTGTCCTAGTCATCCCACTCCTGGGATTCAATTTGGGTCAGTAACTCCCAAATCTGGAAAAATACCTCAAGGCACATTTTTTTAATTACAGAGCTGTTTTCTGATGGCAACAAAGAGGTGATCTTTATGTCCTCTGAGTCAAAATTAGCTGTATTTTTTTTCTCCTGTAGCCATTAAGGATAATGACTGTAAATTCTGTGAAGTTCTGGGGAAAAATCACATAAGGTGAGAACCTTAAGGACATGGGACAGGTCTTTTTATTTTTATTTTTGTACTCTCAATATAACCCATGAACCTGTTGATATTGGTGTTTATCCAAAAAACATTTACTCCCTAATACCTACTGTTTCCAGTATTAAGAAGCAACACTAACAAGATGAACCAGCTATGGTCCTTACTCTCCAGTTGGTGGCAATATAATGGCAACAGAAATAGAAAAATCAGCCATATGTCATGGGGCATGCTTGTAATCCCAGCATTTGAGAGGCTGAGGCAGGAGGACCACTGTGAATTCGATGCCAGCCTAGACTACATAGTGAATTTAAGGCTGGCCTGGAGTTTATAGCAAGGCTCTGCCTCAAAACAATCAATGGTAACTGTGTATTGTTGTCACTGCTGTGACAGAATGGTGTGGGGGCCAAGAGTAAAATATTTACACAGATATTAATTATGTGGTCAGTAAAACCTTAGTTAGAAAAACAATCTTTCAGCTACTAAGGTGGGTTTGAATCCTGGCTCCATCACATCTGTGAAACTGAGGCAAAATCATTCAACCTCTCCTACTTAGCTTTAATGCCCTTTAGCCATTACTCCAGATACAATGTAAATGGAAAAGCTATGGAGGCATCAGAAAAATGATGCTCTGCAGTTTTAAGTTTTTCTGGAGCTTCATTTTCCTTATCTGAGAAATGGGGCCAATGTTTCTGGCACACACTTCCAGATACTATGAGGTCCTAGACAACTGTGGCTACGAGGTAGATCTGAAACAGTTTCTGCCTGCCCCAATGTAGCCCAAAGCCATCCTCCTAAGTCTTATTCCAGTAGAGCTGCTCTTACTGCTCTGTTCTCCAACTGCGAAGTTCGCTAAATTTGTTTTACCCCTACTGCAGAGAATATACTATGCCAGAAACTCCCGGTGCTGGCGTGTCAACGAAAGGTATACTTAGGTGGGCGGTCTTCAAGCTGAGAATAGGATTTCCGCTGCAGCGCGGTTCCACTGAGTTCCGCCGCTTAACAATGACGAAATTCTGTTTATAAGTAAGCAGAAGCAACAAGTGTGCTTTTGAACAGAAAAGAAATAAAATACAGTCAGAATCAGGTGTTCCGACCAGTGTACGTTCAGAGGTGCAGGAGCCCAACCAAAGAAACTCATTGTCGCCATTCATTCTTCCTGCACTTCAGCTCCACCCCTTCAGCGTCCACCTAGCTTGTTCTTCCGCTAATACAAACGAACTCTGTAGTTCTAAGTCCCGCCCCGCCGTACGTCAATTCCTTCGGTGGCACGCAAGAACGCCTGCGCAAACGCGAGCGGGAGGCAGTTTTTAGTCTCTTTCTGATGATGAGTGTTATTTTCTCGGTGAGGGGCTTCCTAGTTTGCTGCCATGTTGCGTTTGGTGAGTTGGAATATCAATGGAATCCGGAGTCCCCTGCAAGGGACCATGTGCCAGGAATCCAACAACTGTGCCAATGTGACCGTGAAACGTACTTTGGAGGAATTGGGCGCTGATATCGTCTGTCTCCAGGAAACGAAAGTGACCAGTGAGCATTTAAGAGGCCAGGATCATGTTATCTTTTTCGCACCAACTTTTATCTTCTACTCTAGTTCATTTTATTTTCCTATTTCCCTGTAACTTAAGAGTTCTGTCCTTAATCCCCAAATCCTGATTTCTTCCCTCTTCAAATCCTTTCTCCACCCCTATAGGTTCTCTAATCATATTCCATCGCCTGCCCTTGGCAGAATTTCAGTTGTCTCCTTCTTGGAACCCGTGTATCCACTCAGACTCTCATTCCTTCTACCATCCCAACTCAGTCCCTTGAATTTCTTTTCTCTCTGTCTCTAGCCCCTGCTCAGATCCTCTCATTGCCACTCCATCTTTACCTCAGCTCAGACTCTTACTTGCCTCTAAGATCACCAATTTTCCATGTCTACTCCCACCTCTTTTAGTTCAGAGCCTCGTAATTCCTACATCATCTCGCACTCCAAGCTTAGGCTTCCTGATTTGCTTTCTCCCACCAGATCTCACCCCCTAATTTCTGTTCCCCTCATCCCCAGTTGAGGTACCTTGCCTAACTGCTTCCTTCTGACCTTTCACCCCCAGTTCAGATTCCCAGTTTCCTGTCTCATATTCCTTTTTCTCACCTCTCCTTTCTATCACCTAGACACCCCAAATTAGCTCTGATTCTCTGTTCCCTAATTCTGCATGTCCCATCTATAGACTGTCTAGTTCTCTGACTTCTAATTTTGATATCAGTCCTCCCTCACTTTTTCACTTTTCTAGCTCCTCTATTCATAGGTATCTCTACCTGATTTTTCCTCCTACCATTGTGTCTGACATATGCTAGTAATTAATTATTAGCCTACAATTTACCAATTCCAGGCCTTTCTGTGTCCTGAGTCTTAGTTTAACTCTGTGAATTAATATTATACTTTTTTTCCCCAGGGGATGTGCTGACAGAACCCCTGGCTATTGTTGAGGGCTATAACTCCTATTTCAGCTACAGCCGCAGCCGAAGTGGCTATTCTGGTAAATGGGGTTTGCCTGGGGACTTAAAATTAGTTTTAGTGATCTGGAGAATTACAGGGCATTTGATGAGAAGATCATAACTTTGGATTTTTACTCCACACAGCTAAAGCCCTACAAAATTAGACTAGATGAAGTATGTTTTTTTGTTTGTGTGTGTGTGTGTGTGTGTGTGTGTGTGTGTGTGTGTGTGTGTGTTTTCAGAACCGGGGATTGAACTCAGGCCCTTGTGCTTGCCAGGCAAGTGCTTCTTATACTGCGCTATCTCCCCAACCCCTGAAATATGATTTTTTTTGGTCTTTTTGAGACAGCGTCTCGCTATGCAGTTCAGGCTGGCCTTGAGCTCACTTTTGTAGCCCAGGCTGGTCTTGAACTAGCACCGATCCTCCTACCTCAGCCTCCCAAGTGGTGGGATTATAGGTGTGTGCCACCATGCCTGGCTTGAAATATGATTTTTAATGTACAAAATTTTCCTGTTGTACTTCAAAAGTACAGTAATGTGGTGGTAAATTGTGTGAGCTCTAGAGCCAGTGAGCCAGGGTTCAAATCATGGCTCATGTCACAGCTGTGTGCCCTTTAGTGAATTACTTTATCTCTTTTTGTCTCTAGTTTTCCAGCAAGAAAATGATGATAGTCTCTATCTGCTAGGGCTATTAAGAGGATTAGACGTATTAATCCGTTTAATAATAACTAATACTATATGAGCATTTACCATGTATCCATGTAAAAACATAGAATATTAAGTGTTAATATTATTTTGTGGCACTTTAGATGAAGAAATTGAGTCTCCAGGGTAAGCATGAAGTTGCCCTAGATTCTATGGAGCCATCTGTGGCCCTTGGGAAAGTTTTTAATACACAAACATAAAGATCATCTTTGTAAAGATGATCAGGCAGCTTGTGTGGGGATAATTGGGAGTGGATAGTCTCTAACCAGCTGTTCACTGTCAGTCCTATTCACAGTACTCTCTGTATGTCTCCAGGTGTAGCCACCTTCTGTAAGGACAGCTGTACCCCAGTGGCTGCTGAAGAAGGCTTGAGTGGTCTGTTTGCCACCCAGAATGGGAATGTAGGTTGCTATGGAAACATGGATGAGTTCACCCAAGAGGAACTCAGGGCTTTGGATAGTGAAGGTCGGGCCCTCCTTACACAGCACAAGATCCGGTAATAGCCTATATGCCCCTACTATTGAGACCTTTTTGTTTTTTTGGTGGTCCCAGGGATCGAACTCAGGAGCTTATGCTTGCCAGGCAAGCCCTTATTCCACTGAGCTATCTCCCCTCTCCCTACTATTGAACATTGGTGGTTCTACTCTTACTATAGAAATTTTAAGATCTGCCATGTAAATGTGAATTCACTATAAAGTTCCTGGGACTCTAGTCCTGGCTGGGCTTCTTACTATGTGACCCTCACAAATCATGTTCCTGTCTGAGCCTTGAGTTTCCATCTCTACCGTGGGGGAATGGCCTGATGATTTATCTCTTTATTACCATAGGTACATTGAAAATAACTTAGCCAATGCCAAATTCATTGTCCCACGTTGCTTGTTCTGGATGAGCCATTTTCGTGAATGATGGCGTTATTTGCCTGAGTGTCATTCTATATGACCCTTTCCCTGTCTGACCTGTAATCTGTCTCCAAGCCATGTGTGTGCCTGCTCATTAATGTCTTTCCTTTTCTATCCTGTGGAAAGTTATTAAGTGGAAGTCACATGGTATAGGTACAGGAAAGAAGGCTTCAAACTGACTCCTTTGGGTTATTTATTCTCCATAGAACATGGGAAGGAAAGGAGAGGACCTTGACCCTAATCAATGTGTACTGCCCCCGTGTGGACCCTGAGAAGCCTGAACGACTGACCTTTAAGATGCGTTTTTGTCACTTGCTGCAGAAACGAGCAGAAGCCCTTCTGGCAGCTGGCAGGTACTGTAAGTTGAGCAACCGTGTTTCCTCGAGATTGTCCTGGGATTTCTAGCCCTGTGTCACACTTCTTTGCAAGACAAATGGAATGTTTGAGTTACTGCACAGTGCAGTTGCAGACACTGCTATGCCTACTTGAATAGTCCTTGTTTTCTTTTTCTTTAATTTTTATTCTAAGGAGATTTTTTTTTTTGTGGAATCAGGGATGGAACTCAGGACCTTCCACTTGCCAGGCAGGCACTTGTGCCCCTGAGCTATCTCCCCAGCCCCTAGGAGAATTTTTAAAAATAGATAAAACATTAGAAATGACACAGAATTTTAAAAAGAAGGCCACAAGATAGTAGGAATTCAACAGTAATTGTTATATTGCACATTGTTGCCTTCAAAATTGTTACTTAAATTAAATACATAAGCATAAAAATCCTCAAAATAAAAAATGTAAGTATTAACTGTTCCCTTCAATAACCAGTAGAAATTAGTACTACAATCATCCTAGCTATCCTGTGTATATACACTTATATTTTCCCCCTTTCTTCTTTCTTTCTTAATTTCTCTCATCCTAATTGTTCTTTTGAGCAATTTCTTTCCCTTTTACTATATCTATTGTACCTTTCAGATTTTACTTTTTCAGGTTCTTATACTAAGGAGATAATATATTCAGGTCTGATTTATTTCACTTATGAATATGGTCTGTATCCATATACCTCTAAAAGGTTCCATTTACCTATAAAAGACTTGAGTTTTTTTTTATAGCTGAGTAATACTCCATTGTATAAAAAAATCTTTTTTTATCTATTCCTCAGTTGATGCACATTTGGTTGTTTCCAAGATTTAGCTATGACAAATAGCCCTTTCTTTCTTAAGATCTGTGAGAAGGGCCCCCAGGATGTAGCTTAGTAGCACAAGTGCTTACCTGGCAAGTGCAGGGTCCTGAGTATGATCCCTGGTACCCACTCCCCCCAAAAAAAGATCTGTGAGAATAAGACAAAGTGAAATGAAAATAAATTTTGTGCTGACTCCTCTTTTAAATTAGTCCCCCATTGCCGGGCGTGGTGGCTCACGCCTGTAATCCCAGCACTCGGGAGACTGAGGCAGGAGGATTGGTGCGAGTTCGAGACCAGCCTGGGCTACAAAAGTGAGCTCAAGGCCAGCCTCAACTGCATAGCAGGACCCTGTCTCAAAAAGACAAACAAAAAAACAAGAAAAAAATAAGTAAAATTAAATTAGTCCCCCACAAGGCTAGTCCTGCCTATGGTTTTTGTCAAGTAAGTGAGTGATACTTTACTTCCCAGTGTAGTTTAAAGCATTAAGATAAGGTTGGTGAAGTACTTGGGAACAAATGAAAGTTTTGTTCCACAATGGAACAGGGAAGTAATGGTAGGTTAGAGAACTTAGGGCTACTCCCAAGAAGAAATAAATAGTGCCTTGAACTTAGCTTTGAAAAACAAGACAGATAGCATTGGATAGAAATCACTGAGGTGCCATGTCATACAGGGAACAGTATCACATTTAGAGCTTGGACTTTGGTTAATCAGGTGTGAAAGACACTTAACTTGTAGCAAAATGAGAGATGTGGGCTGTTAAGAGCAGGGTGGCTGGCAAAGCCTCAGTGTTGGGCGTTGGCAGTCTGAGCCCTTGAACATAAGAAAATGTATATGGTGCAGGACTATTTTTTTTCTTTATTGAATATCTGGTTCACAATACCAAGTTGTATTTTTCAGTCATGTGATCATTCTGGGTGACCTGAATACAGCCCACCGTCGCATTGACCACTGCAATGCAGTCAACATGGTAAGGCCTCCTATAACCCTAGACCCCAGTACTAATAACTGTGATTCTGTTAACCCATCCAGCCCTAATGCTTGACTTTTTAGAGCGTCTTTTATGAAAAAATATAGCTCAGTTGAGATACTGTTCTGTTTGTTAAACGATACATAATACATATTTATCAGATATAATTTGATACTTATATGTAGTATCTAATGATCAACTCAGGTAATTAGTGTATCTATCATTCAAGCATTTGCTGATTCTTGGGAAACTTTAAAAGTACTTTTGTTACTTTATTTCCCCTGTGCTGGGTATTGAACCTAGAGCCTCACACATGCTAGGAAAGTCCTTTACTATTATAAATATCTAGTTGCCCTGCTACCTCTTTTGAAATATACAATAAATTGAGTTTATGTTCTAATTGTATACACCCTGCTCTGCTATGGAACTTTTATACTTTATTCTATCAAGCTCTATTTTTACTCTTTCCAGCGTCTGGAAATTCCTATTCTCTACTTCTATGAGCTAAACTTTTTTTGTTTTCTACATGAGTGAGATCATGTAAGGTTTATTTTTTTTCTTTTTGTGCCTAGTTTACTTTCATTTAACATGATGACCTTCAATTCCATCCATTTTGCTGGAAATGATAGAATTTTTTTTAATTGGTCATTTTTAATCCCTTTCTCCCTCACGTGCCTGTCTCTCCTTTAAAGATCCCTTTTCCGATCATCAAAAAGTCTATCTTCCTGTTTCTCTACCATTTTTCCTTTATTTTACACTATCAATTATGTTTTGTATTTACTCATATGAGAAGACATGCAATATATATCTACCTATCTGTCTTTATCTATAAATACAATTTTTTGGTAATAAGGTTATTTTCATAATGTTATCTGCCAATTTGTGAACAGTTGAGGTCTGTACACTTTCTGATGTCCTCTTCTATCTCTTCAGAGTACTATAGTTTTTGTAATAGAGGTCTTTTACCTTATTGAGGTTGATTCCTAGGAATTTAATTTTTTATGGTGTTGTGAAAAGGGTTGTTTTCCTAATTTGTTATTTTCTAGGTTCATTGATAGTGTACGGGACAGCTGTTGGTGTTTGTGTGTTGATTTGTTTGTTGATGGTTTGCTACCTTTGTTTATTAGCTGTATGCATCTTCTGGTGGAGTTTCTTGAATCTCTATATGAAGGATCATATCTTTTGCAAATAAAGATAGCTTGAATTCTTCCTTTCCTATTCCTATCCCTTTTATTTCTTTCCTTTGCTTGATTTCTATGGCTAAACTTTGGAGTACTATATTGAACAGGAGAGGTGAGAGTGGACACCTTTGTTTTTTTCTTGATTTTAGAGGGAATGCTTTCAGTTCTTTCCCATTTAGTATGGTGTTGGCTATACATTTGTAATTGATATCTTTGAGGTAAGATCCTTCTATACCTATTTTTGTGAGGATTTTATTTTTATTATCATGAATGAATATTGGATGATGTTGAAGGCTTTTTGTACATCTGTTGAGATATCTATGTATTTTTATCCTTCTGTTTAAATGGTATACTGCATTTGTTGATTTACATGTGTTGTATCATTCTTGTATCCCTCTGATAAAGTTGACTTGAGTATGATATGTGATGTATTTTAATGATTTGTTGCATTATTTTTAGAAATTCCTTGTTGAGTTTTGCATCTGTGTTCATTAAAGATATTGGCTTGTGGTGTTCTTTTGGTATTAGGGCACTATTGGCTTCAAGGAATCAGTTTAGTAATGGTTTCTTCCTTTTCAATTTCATGGAAGAATCTCAGAAATATTGATGTCTTTGCTGAATTTCTTGTTCAATCATTGGTGTATCTGTCTCAGTGGTGGTCCTTGGATTGGTTGAGTTTGTTTGTTTGTTTTTCTTTTTTGTTTCTTCTTTTGGCAACAGGGATTGAACTCAGGCTTTGTGCTTTGTGACCTAAGATATAGCCTATATTGGAGAAAGTTCTAAGGGCTGCTAAGAAGAATGTGTATTCTATTATTATTGGATGAAATACTGATCTGTTAAAGTCTATTTGTTCAATGTTATGGTTTAACTCTTTCTTTGTTATGTTTTTGTTTGGTTTCCTTGTCTGTGGGTAACAGTG
This sequence comes from Myocastor coypus, assembly GCA_004027025.1. Taxonomy (NCBI): domain Eukaryota; kingdom Metazoa; phylum Chordata; class Mammalia; order Rodentia; family Myocastoridae; genus Myocastor; species Myocastor coypus. Next base: position 11,656 of record PVJA010015779.1, on the reverse strand, counting down.
GGGTATTGAAGATCTCCCAGCATGACTGTTTTGTTATCTGTTTGTCTTTTATGTTAAGTAGTTTTTGTTTTATGAAGTTGAGTACAACAAAAGTTGGTATATATATATATGTTGCTTCCTGTTGAATTGTTCTCTTCAGCAGTATATAGTGATTTTTTTGTCTCTTCTGAAGAGTTGTGGCTTTTAAGTTCATTTTGTCTGAATACAGGATAGTCTCTTGCTTATTTTTAATTCCCTATTGGGAATAGTTTTCCATCCTTTCACTTTCAGTCATGTATTTATTTGTGGATGAGGTATGTTTTGGCCTCTGTTTCTGTTGATGGTGGTGGTGGTGGTATTTATTTAGTACATGGTCTTCAGGGTTTCACTACATAGATTAGACTCAGTGATTCTCCTGTTTTCAGCCTCCCAAGTGCTAGAATTATAGGTATGTACCACCACCCCAAGTTTGTTTTGTCTTTTTTTTTTGCGGGACCAGGGATTGAGCTCACAACCTTTCACTTGCCAGGGGAGTTCAAACTCACGACCTTGCACTTGCCAGGCAGGTGCTTGTGCCACGGAGCTATCTCCCCAGTCCCTGTTTTGTCTTTTTTTGAGATAGCTATTCAACTATGCAGTTTAGGCTGGCCTTTAATTTTGTAGTCCAGTCTGTCCTCATACTCCAGCTTTCGCTTCCTCAGTACTGGCATTATAGGTGTGTGCCACCACACCCAGCTCTGGCTTTTGTTTTTTGATTCAGTCCGCCAGTGAGTGTCTTTTGATTAGGGAGTTAAGACCATTAACATTGGATATTATGGTTAATAGGTGTTTAAAGATTGTTGTCATGGTATTTTTTTTCCAGTGCCAATTCTTTTCTGTTTTTATTTTATTTAATGTCTCTTAGATGAATTGCTTACTTTAAGGACTTTGTGGATCTTAGACTTGCTATCTATGTTTAGAATTCTCTTGAACATTATCTGCAATGATGATTTAGTGGTCATGGATTACTTTTTGTCATGAATGATTTTTATTTCTTTGTTATTTAGGGGGTGGGCTAAGATGTCTTGCTATGGGGTTCGGGCTTGCCTTAAACTAATGTACTCATGGCAGTCCTCCTGCCTCAACCTCCCATGTATTGGGATTACAGACAAATACCACCATGCCCAGCTCTCCATTAATGTTGAAAAATAAATTTGTAGTATTATTAATGTGAATTGGCAGTTATTTTCTTTTAAGCCTCGAAAAAACTACTTAAAGCTCTCCTGGCCTTTTGAGATTTTTGTTGAGAAATTTTCCATTATTCTCATGGGCTTGTCTTATAAGAAACTAGACATTTTTCTGTATTGGATTTCAGTAGTCTCTCTTTGTTCCTTGTGTCTTTGAAGTTCAACTATGAAGTTCTTTTCTCATCTAGGGTATCTATTCGGAGTTCCAAATGCCTCATTTTGTAGATGTCTACTTCACTCTTTATATTTATGAAGTTTTCTGCTATGATTTCAGTGAATAAAATTTTACACCTTTTATTTCCTTCGTTAGTCCTTTGTTGACACATATAATTTCTAGGTTCTCTTAGAGTCATCTGGAACCTTCTAAATCAATCTATTATAACTTCTGTTTTTTTTTAAAGAAGGTTCCTTTTTATTTTTGCAGTATTATTTCATACAAAAGCAATAGAAACATAGCAGTCTTAAGTTTACAATTGAATATCTGAACAGAGAATCTGTACATGTTATCATTCACAGCAATTTTACATGGTAGATTACATGACTATTTAAAAAAGTTCTTTCTAAATCTGCATTCACTTAACTCTATAGGTTACCATAGGTTACTATAACCTATAAGTACTACAGGTTAAGATCCTAACTAGGGCTATTTACAAGGACCAAATTAAAACTGTGTAACTTCTAAAAACCTGTTAACAATCTTTGACTTTCAGAGCTCTGTATGAGAAACCAAACTTAAGTCTGACAAACTGATAAAAAAAACCCAGAAAGTAAGTTTTCAAAAAAAATCACCCAGGGCCTTTGAGAATACTGTAGGATACCTGTAGAGAAAGCTAGTTCTACATGAGTCCCATGAATGCAGTCAGATCACAACCCAGATCTATGGATTCATGGCCAACCATATGAACAGTAACAGAGTTAAAGCACTCTGGTTAGTCTTAATTTGGAGCAAGGAGCTCAGTGGGCATTAACCAACTAAATTTATTTTTACATTGTTTCAGGTTCAATCTCCCTGAGATTAAGGTCCACTTACATTTTAAAGCATGCAGAACACACACTGTACAAATAAGGCAAAAATAACTCACCATAAGATAAGTGAATTATTGCCAGAGACACCATCCAAGCAGAAGTGCATACTGCATGCCTTGTGCCTCCTTGGTATTTCCAAGGCCAGGCTGAGGCAACTTTCTCTCACTGACCACCAGGTGGCAGTTAGCTCATGGCCAAGAAGTCCCTCAGGGGTTCAGTCAAACAGGCTTCCAAATCTGATTCATCTTCCAGTTGGCGGTCCGTGTGTCTTAACTTTGGTGGGCATACCACAGTATACATCAGAGTTATCCTGTGAGCTCGCCTGGGACTCAGAGCTGCTTTCTATGGATTCAGTTTCCATTTCCCCCAGGTTCACAGGGTATGTTTCTTGCAGATAACATCCTTCAGCCAGAAGGTCCCAAAAATGCAGTGTCACCTTCTAGAGCTTGATCTGCTGGTCCCAGGACCAGCAACTGTACTTCTTAAATTTGTTGGGGGTTTTGGGTGGATGCCAGGTTGTCGAAGGTGTCTGGGGACTTCTTTAATATAGCTATAATAGGCAGTGATGTTCTTCCCATAGTTGATCTGCTTCTGTCTTTTCATGAGGACGCTTTTGTCCGTCTCCACATTGGCAGGCATCCCACATGTAGACTCCTTTGAATCAGAACTTCTTAATGAAGACTTTCTCTCTCTTCCAAAGTCATTTATGAGGAGTTTTCTTTTATACTTTACAATTTCTTTGTTAACTCTGGCACTCATTTCATCTTCTTCAACTGCACTTGCCCAGTCTATGCATCTAGATCAGGGCTTATGGACTTCAGGAGTGGTGAAGCTCTCAGGCCTACAATGAACATGGCGCTCATCCTCTTCTGGCTTCTTGAGCCTTCCGGCAGCTCTGCGCTTATGTTCGAAGCTTCATTACATGGGCATCTCTGGTTGTTTTTGGAATATCACAAAGATGATGATCTTCTTGTCCTCAAGTTGTGATATTCTACCCTGATTAATCCTATCAACTGACATAAATTTCAATTTGTGTTTTCTACTTGTACAATTTTTGATTCCTTTTTATAACCTGAAATTTTTTTATACTAATGCAGTCATTCATATATCAAGGCAGTCATTTGCAGTCTCTTCAAATATTTTAAATATTTGGTTTTTGAGTTCTTCCTCTAATCAGTAACTGTGAGATCAACTTTTAGGGAGTTATGAGTTTTATGGATGTTTTATTCCCTTGTTTTCTCTTTTGTTTTTAAGTGAAATGATGTAGATCAGTCAGACCACAAAGCTCTTCCACTATGCTAGAAGTCTTTTTAGTAATGGTTATTTTTTTTGGTGATATGCCTTTGGCTTTGGATGTAATTCAGTGCAAAGTCATATACTCCGTTTATTAAGTAGATAAAGAATAGTCCCTAGCACTGAGACGCAAGGAGAGAACAACTACTGGTAACATGAATATTCAAAAAACCACTTATGAGCCAATACATAATTTAGATCTTATTTAATAAGTTTGTACTCTTTCAGTAAGTCAAGAATACTAAGAATTAGTGGTAAGGAAAGAGCTGTGAAATAGAAGAACAAAGGAAAAATTTTTGGATTTAAAAAGTAAATTAAAGAAGAAAATTTAGAATAATGGGAGACTAGAAAGAAACAAGGAAAAGAAGAAAGTATTTTTTGATACTGTTTTTATGCCTGAAAAGGACAGATAAAAGAAGTTTAAAAGGGAGCAAAGGGAAAAGAAGTAAAAGGATTTATAAGTACAAAGGATGACAGTGTTTATGGCATTTGTATCCAATGTACAAATTAGGATAAACCCTATGTTAGAAGACCTAAACAACGGCCTTTGGTGAGACAACCTGATAGGTCAGTGCAAGATACTGTCTGTAAAAATATATTTAGCATATAGTTACTTATAAACACATGCCCCTCACCTATGCTCTAAAATAGATTTTAAAAGCAAAATTAAGTTTTTATAGAGAAGAAAATGAAAGGATGGAGATACTTATGAGAGGGAAGGAAAGGAAAGAATTGGGGGAAGAACTTTTTAGGTGTGTAGTGAATGAAGATATATGGAGCTTGAATCTAATGACCTAACAATTTTATAAACTATAGATAACAACTTTTGCTAAGGATAAACATAATGTGAGATGTTAAGATACTAATGATACTATAGTATTTAGATTAATCTTAATGTAGTAAAGAGAGAAATATACAAAGTTGAAGAAAAAATAAAAATATAAGGGACAGGAACCCATAAGTAGGAGGAGGTATAATGGGAAAGATAGCAAAGGAAAGGAAAAGATAAGATGGTAGCTAGGGAGTAAGAGAAGAGATACAGAGCATATCCAGCTGTTAAATTAACAGTCAAGTAGGTTAGATAGCACTAAGAAACAACTTTTGACCTTGTCAGCTGCAAAAGTTACATTTTTTTGTTATATAGGTCTTGCTTTAATTTGGTCTTAACCATCCAGCAGAAAAGTTTAACCTCGAGATATAAAAAGTAAAGCGAGATTAATATGCTGAGCTGTAAAAGGCTCAAGTCACCAGCTTCTGACATTGTGACTTCTGCCAATAACCCAGTACTATTATGGAATATTGGACTACACACACCACTACTTTTTCTCAGTTCAATGAGAAGAAATATTTGTACTAGCATTATTTAGACAAGATATCAGGTCTGCATCTTGTCCTCTGAATAACTACTATGAAGACAACCATATACATAGTATTACTTATTGTGGCTGTCCTGCTAACATATTTTGAATCTGTCTCATTGTTATTTCTTTTATGAAAATTAATAAATTTTAGGGACCAGCATGATGGTTCAGCAGTCTAAAGTGCCTACTTAGGAAAGCCTAGGCAACCGCAGGGACTGCAGTGCAATCCTCGACACCACATGCTGCACTAGCTCCACACCCAGGGCAGGCCAAGGAGGCCATAATAAATAAATAAATAAATAAATAAATAAATAAATAAAGTTGATCTTTAAAAAATAACTTTTGAAGTGGGCATATGTGTCATACCTGTATGAAATGTTTTATGTGCAACAAAAGAAAATTGATACACATAGTGATAGCCATACATATATACAAAGGCTTATCACTCAAAAAAAAAGTCAGACAAGAGAAAATAAAATACATAGAAAAACCCCACAAAAAAAGTACATGGACAAGGCACCATGTTCAGGAACCTCTGTTGTTCTGAAGATGCTATTCAGCCATGTTTTCCTCCCACTGACATTTATAAACCTCAAATTCCTGGGTGAATTTCTGCTATAGGCTGTACTATTTGCTCTGCAAGTCATTTGTCTCAGTTACCTACTCTTTCTATTTGCAACTTCTGCCCTCAACTTCTTCCCTTAGGGATATATAAGCTTTTCTCAACATGATGTATCCTCTGGACCCAGACTAGAAGCATACCAAAATCAGGAAACACTCCTTATTCTAAACATTTCTGTTGTTGGATTTCATCTGATGGGCTTCTCAAACTTTCTTCCCCCGGTTGGGTTTTGCTCAACACTTGTGTGTACTTGTTGACTTTGATGAATCTTAGTGTTGCTGCCTCTGCCCTGTCATGATATTCTCCATATTTAATTAGTCCATCTGATTCTTTATCTTGGCTATTATGAGTAATGCTGCAATTATCATGGGAGTGCATATGTCTCTGATAAGAGTGTTTTATTTTTCTTCGGATAAATTCTTAGAAGTGAGGTTGAACTTTTAGAGGAAACATCATAGGATTTTCCAAAATGACATACTAATACACATTTCCACCAGCAGTTATTTGAGATTTCCTCTTTCTGTGCATCATTGTCAGCATTTGCTATTTTTTGTCTTTTTTTTGTAATAGCAACTCTTAACTGGAATGGGATGTACCTCATTACAGTTTTTTATTTTATTTATTAATTTTAATGAGAAAGAAATAGCAACAAGACCGTTTTAGAACATGTTAGTAGGACAGTTACAATATAAGTCATACATTGCATATTGTTGTCTTCATGGTAGTTATTCAGAGGACAAGGTGAAGATATGATATCTTGTCTGAACACTATTAGTACAAATCTTATTGAACTAAGAGAAAGGAGCTGTATTCTATTTTGTATATGCAAAATTGTCCTTCATTTTCCATTTATATCTGCCTTTTTTGGTTTGTCTTGTCAGAGATAGGTATTCCATTGCTGTTAAAGAAGTTGTATTTGGAGAAGTAAAGAACCTTTTCATACTTGATACCAGTTCAAATATTATAGGTATTTGTATTCAGCAAAATAACCCAGTATAGTCCAATAGATGGTAATAGTAGTGGGTTATCAGCAGAACTGGTACATTGTCAAAAATTGTTGACTTGAGTCTTTTACAGCTCAGCATATTAATATGGCATTACTTTTTTATACCTAATGATTATACTTTTCTGCTGGATGGTTAAGACAAAGATAAAGCCAGACATATATAACTAAAATGCAACTTTTGTGTCTAAAAAGATCAGACAATTCCCTTCAGGATGTACCCTGAAACCATGAACAATAGCTTGTAGGTCTTTTGTCAGTGTCAACTATCTGAAGGAGCCCTGGCCATTGCTTGACCAGTTTTCTCTCTGCGAAAGCCTGAGAGAATGTTTTCACTCTAGGTGACTCTCGTTAGGCACTATACATTGTTGACCACTTTCTTCTGTGGCCTCATAATCTCCTTCAGCAGAAGATTTGGGACACCACTGAGTTACAGGATGACACAGTATAAGTTCTCTTATGTCCTAATTCCTGATTGACTATGAAAGGCTAGGGCCAAAATATTGACTATCCTTATAGCCCTTCTTTTTCTCCAATTTTTGGTCTGTAAACTTTAGTTGTTAACCATCCAGAGGAAAAGTTTAATCATATTATTATCCTATGTCAGAGGCAGTTGAGCTTGACATCACTATATATCTGAATTTAAAATGCCTTAGATATAACATGGAACTGGTATTTTCCAACAATCATTGATATTCTAAACTTTAAATCCCTATAGAATGTGAAAAAATATATACATATTTTTAAACAGAAATCTAGAAATGAAAACACATACAACATTGTAGCAGGATAATCCTATAACTTTTTTCTTATCTGTTATTTTCTTAAACTACCTTTTTCTTTTTTACACAAACATTTACTTGAGAGACTGAAGCAGTAATTGATATGACTTTAGAAGCAGTATGCATTTAGAAGAGCAAATGATAGGTATTCCAAGCACAGTTTAGTATTATACATTGCTATCCTCAGTGTAGTTGCTTAGTTCACAGATATTAGCATATATACATAGTCAGTGTGAGAATTCTACCAATTAACTGCTAGTTTCAAAACCTGATGGAGATTGCTAGGACCACTGCCTTGACCACCTTGTTTATATAAATGTATGGCTTTGCCCCTGCCATATTTCCTAACTTTTCTCCTTGCTCTCTCTTTGTTCTTTAATCCTTAATTTCTTGCTTTCCACTAAACTATGCTACATCTTTCAATTTATATTTCTTCTTTTGAGTTTTTACACTAGGAAGACTATGATATTTACACCTGTGGGTCTGGTTTACTTCACTAATGACTATCTTCAAGTTGTATCAATTTATATATGAAGACTTTGAGCTTACTTTTCTTTATAGCTGAGTAATACTTCATTATATAAAAATAGCACATTTTTTTTCATCCATTCCTCAGGTGATGGCATTTTGTTGGTTTCCAAGATTTGACTATCATAAATTGAGCTGCTATGAACATAGGCGAACATATATCACTATGATTTGATGTTTTCAATTCTCTTGGGAAAATTCTGAGAAGGGCGATAGCTGGATTGAATGGGATTTCCAGTGTAATTTTTTAAGGAACTTCTCACTTATTTCTATAATGGTTGCACCAGTCTACATTCTCACCAGCAGTGTAGAAGGCTTCCTTTTCCCCCACAGACTCTTCAACATTTGTTTTTGATTTCTCTTATGAGAGCCATTCTTTCTGGGGTGAGATGGTATCTCAGTGTTGCTTTAATTTGTATTTCACAAATGGCTACTGATGTGGAGCATTTTTTCATGTATTTATTTACTTATTTTATTTTTTATATTATGGCCAGCTGAGCCTGCACTGGGGCTGGGACTGATGCAGCATGTGGTCCTGGGGATCGAACTGTGGTCTCTGCAATTGCCTAAGCTTGCCTAAGCCAGCAGTTTAGACTGCTGGGCCATCTCGCCAGCCCTTTTTCATGTATGTATTAGCTTCTGATATTTCTTCCTCTGAGAATTATGTGTTCATATCAGATACTGTTTCTGGATTGAGTCTTTAAATTTTGGGGACCTAATTTTTTTTAATTCTTTATAAGTTCTAGAGAGAAGACCTTTGATTGAGTGCTTATTAAGACTTTTTTCCAAATTTGTAGATTGTCTTTGTACTCTATTGGTAATTTTTTTTTGTTTTTCTGTTTTTTGGTGCTGGGGATTGAACTCAGGATCCTGTGCTTGCCAGGCAAGAGCTTATTCTACTGAGGAATCTCCCCAATCTCTATTGGTAATTTCTTTTGATGTACAAAAGCTTCTCAATAAGAGGAGGCCCTAGTTGTTCATTCTTTCAAGTATTTCCCATTCATTTGATTTTGGTTCATGAATTGTTTCACTACCCCTATTTCTTCAAGATTTTCTCCTATGTTCTCTTCCAGGAGATTTAGTGTTTCTGATTTAATGTTTAGATCTTCAATCCGGTTTGACTTTAGTGCATGGTGATAGACGTAGGTCAAGCTTTAGTTTCTGGCATATACAGGTCCAGTTTTTCCAGCACCATTTGTTAAAAAGGCTATCTTTCTTCCAATAAACATGTTTGGACACTTTGTTGAAGATAAAGTAGCTGAGTTTGTTTGCAGTTGCTTTTGCATCTTCTACTCTATTCCATTAATCTATTTTTTTTTTTGCCAATACCATGCTGATTTTATCACAGTAGCTTTGTAGCATAATTTTAAATCGGGAATTTTAATGCCTCCTATCTTGCCTTTATTGCCCAGGATTGCCTTTACTATTCTAGGTCTTTTCTGGTTCCAAATAAATTTCAGGAATGATTTCTCTAAGTCTCTGAGGTATGTTGGTGGTATTTTGATGGGGATTACACTAAATCTGTGTAATAATTTTGGATTTTGGCCATCTTCATGATGTTGGGTCTTCCTCCTATCCAGGAGCAGGGAATATCTTTCCATTTTCTGAAATCTTCTATGAGCTCTTTTCAGAGTACTGTATTTTTCACTGAATAAATATTTTAATTCTTCATTTCAGTTAATTCTTCTGTATTTCATTTTTCCCACTGCTTTTGTAAAAGGTATTGTTTCTCTAATTTCTCTCTCAATGTTTGTTATATTGACTTTGTATACTGCTATGCTATTGAATTTGTTTATTCTAGTAGCTTCTTTGTGGATATTTTGAGTCTTCCAAGTAGAGAATCATGTGATCACCAAATAATGTACTTTAGGGCTGGGAAGATAGCCAGTAGAATAAGCACTTGCCTGGCAAGTGCAAGGGCCTGAGTTCAATCCCTGGTTCCCCATAGAAAGATAATGGTAGTTTATCTTCTTCCTTACCTATTCTTATTCCTTTTATTTTTCTCTCTTTTCTAAGTACTCTGGCTAATGATTCCAGAACTATACTGAATAGGTGTGATGATAGAGTACATCCTTGTCTTGTACCAGATCTGAGAGTAAAAGATTTCAGTTTTCCCTATTTAGAATTATGTTAGCTGTTGGACTGTCATACTTGAATTTTATGAAATTGAGATAGAGGCCATCTATTCCAGTTTTCTGTAGGACTTTGAACATGAATGAATGTTGGACTTTCTCAAAAGCCTTTTCTGCATCCGTTGAGATGATCATGTGGTTTTGGGATTTGGTTCTATTGATATATTGTATTACATTTATAGATTTGCTTATGTTGAACCATCCCTGGGATGCATTCTGTCTGGTCATGGTGTGAGATCTTGATGATTTCCTGTATTCAGTTTGCTAGGATTTTATTGGGGATTTTTGCATCTATGTGCATGAGAGAGACTGGTCTGTAGTTCTCCATTTTTAGTTGCATTCTTTTCTAGTTTATGTAACAGTATTATACTTGCCTCCAGGAATCATTTGTGGAGGATTGTTTTGCTTTCAATTTCATTGAAGAATTTGAGGAAAATTTAGATTAAATCTTCTGTAAATTTGTTTTAGAATTTGGCTGTGAATCCCTGAGGACCTGGACTTTTCTTTGTCAGTGGTTTTTTTTTTTTTATTACATTTTGTATTACTGGAGTACTGAGAGTTCTTATATCTTCTTGATTCAGTTTTGGTACTTTGTACCATTCTAGGAATCTGTCCATTTCATCTGTGGCTTGAATTCTGTGAGAGTAAGATTCTCAAAGTAGCTATTAATGATCTTCTGAATCTCCACTGGGTCTGTTGTAATTTTGCTGTTTTCATTTCTTACTGCTTGAATTTGACTTTTTTTCTGTCCTCTTTTTGATGAGGTTATGTAGGGGCTTATCAAATTTAGTTAATCTTTGAGAGAACAAGCTTTTTGATTCAATAATTCTTTGTATTGATTTCTTCATCTCACTTGAGTTAATTTCTACTCTAATCTTTATAGTTTCCTCCTGTCTTTGAGCTTTGGGTTTGATTTGTTCTTCCTTTTCTAGATGATCTATGTGCAGCATTAGAGTATTTATTTCCCTTTTTGTTTTCTTAATGTGTGCATTCAGAGCTATAAATTTCCCTCTAAGAATTGCTTTCATTGCATCCCATAAATTCTGGTAGGTTGTTTAATTTCATTTGTAACCTCTTGTTTGCTAAGGAGGTTGTTGTTTAATTTCCACGTATTTCTGTTTTTTTTTTTTTTGTGGTTTCCTTAGTTATTTATTTCAAGTTTCATTGCACTGTGGCATAATTTCTGTTTTCTTCCATGTACTTAAGCATGACCTAAGGACTAGTGTGTGGTCTATTTTAGAAAAAGTCCCATGTGCAGCTGAAAATAATGTGTATTTAGGAGTGGTTGTGTGGAGCACTCTATAAATATCCACTAAGTCCTGTTGTTCCAAGTTCTGGTTCTGTTTTGCTACTTTTTTTTGCTAACTTTTTGTCTGCTTGATCTATCTTTTTGGGATAAGGGGATATTAAGGTCTCCTGTTAAGATTGTGGTAAAGGATATTAGATTTTACATGTCCATTAAGATTTCTTTTTTTTTTTCCAATTCTTTTATTGTTTAAATTTAACAATGGTTATATTACATATTTTCATCATTGGATCACTTTAGATTAATACATATAGGTATATAAGATTGATCAAACAACTAAACATTAACCTTTCTAAATCCACATTACTTTTTTTTTTTCTTTTCCCCCTCTTTTTCTTTGAAAGTTGACATATTGCATATTGTCCTCACAATCATTCTATAGAGTGCAGTGTGTGGGC
>PVJA010015778.1:0-44694 GCA_004027025.1 Myocastor coypus | reverse complement strand
TGGTTGACGTTTCTCCTTCTCTTTCCCTGACTCCCTAGCCGTGTCATCATTCAAGACATTTGGTATTCGCCTGGAAGAGGTGCTGGTGAATGAGTTTAACCGCCGCAAACATCTTGAACTAAGAGCACAAGAGATGCAGGTTGAAGAAGCTACTGGTCAGGCTGCGGGCCGTCGTCGGGGAAACATACTGCAAAGGATGTTTGCTCGCATCCGGCGCTTTTTCAGTCGCCCTAGGAATGAGCCTACTTTGCCCCGGGAGTTCACTCGCCGCGGGCGTCGAGTAAGTTAAACCTTCCAGGTTTCAGACATGGGTCCTGAGGTGTGTGCTGTGGCATTGGGCAGGAAGCTCAAGGGTTAGGTCCTCAAAGGGAGGGAGACTGGGCAGAACTTGGTGGAAGGATATGTTGGGCTTGTCACTGTCTCTCTTGTTCTGAATGTCAAACAGTGCTCAAGAAGGTCCGATTCCCCTGCCCTGCCCCCTTACAATACTCTGACTTTTTCACAGGGTGCCGTGTCTGTGGATAGCTTGGCTGAGCTGGAGGACGGGGCCCTGCTGCTGCAGACCCTGCAACTGTCAAGGGTCTCATTTCCTGTTGGCCAGAGGCTTTTGGGATCTAAGAAGAAGATGAGCCTCAACCCAATTGCACAGCAAATCCCCCAGGTTGTGGAAGCTTGCTGCAAGTTCATTGAAGAACATGGTAAGGAAGACCACAATTGGGTTAAATCAAAGAAGGAGGCAATACAAAGAGAGAGAAAGGAGGGGCATTTTAGAAATGCAGAGAGAAAAAAATGTCATAGTATGAAGGGCTTAGATAACATTACCCTGCCACCAGAGGAGGCTAGAGTGCAGTTTTTAAGGGAGAAAAGGGAAATGTCACAAGGAAGGGGGTCAGAGATGTTAAATATCTTCTGGATTTTTCTTTCAGGTTTAAGTGCAGTGGGGATTTTCACTATTGAACACTCTGCACAGAAAGTGCGTGAGGTAAACCGACTATGTCTACATGTTTATTCTTTGAGTAAGAAACAACACATGGAAGTGCCCCTACCCATAGAATTGAAGGCTGTGTCATGACAGGTGGGGGGAAAGGTCTTTGTCCAGTACTTCTGTGCCCCCCTACACTAGATTGCCATCTATCTCCATTGAAGCCTGGAACTTACTGAAGGAATAACCAAGAGGTAACAGGGGATGATCAAGAGCAATGACCTGTGGTGGGCAGGGCTCACGCTCTGTATCTTCTCTCCTTTGCTCTAGCTCCGTGAAGAATTTGATCAAGGTGTGGATGTAGTGCTGGATGACAGTCAGAATGTGCATGATGTGGCTGAGCTCCTCAAGGAGTTTTTCCGTGACATGGAAGATTCTCTGCTGCCAGATGATCTGTACATGTCTTTCCTCCTGACAGCAAGTGAGTCTTCTCTCTTCCTTATTGTGGCAAGGAAGGGAGACGTTGAAGGGGTCTAGAGGGCCTAGTAACAGAGCTCAGGCTTCAGGACCCTCAAGATGCCGAAGCAGAATGAACATCAGAAGATGAACAACACATCTCCACAATATATACAAGTGTTGCTTATCAATTAAAATAAAATATTTAAAAACCTCTCCATGTTATTTTCTCTGTGTGTTAAAATTCCCATATCAATTTGTTACTTGGTAATTTATCTAGTTTCTTGAAGGTGGATCTGCCCTCACAGGGCAAAGAAGACTCCAGATTTACAGAAATATGATTTCTGTGGGGAGGGGCACACCATACTTTTAGGGCTCCTGAATTCAAATGCTTTCGAAGTAAGCAAAAGCAAGTTGCAGGGGCCCTCCACAGCCACCAGGAATTCTGAAGTACAAAGCCACCCCCTTGGGATCAGGCTGTTGCCAAAGCTAGCCCCTGAGCTAGCTTCTGTTTTCCTTCCCATAGCTCTGAAGCCCCAGGATCAGCTTTCTGCCCTGCAGTTGCTGGTCTACCTGATGCCACCCTGCCACAGTGACACTCTGGAGCGTCTGCTGAAGGCCCTGCATAAAGTCACTGAGTACAGCGAGGACTCCATTGGCCTTGATGGACAGTTGGTAAAGAGATCTGGGGAAGAGTAGCAAGAACAGCAGGAGGGAAAGTGCGCGAAAGTGTATGAGTAGGTGGGATGACATAAATAAGGGGAGAGAGAAGCATAAAAGGAGACACAGCTACTTATATAACTTCCAGTACCTGCCCAAAGTCAGCCTTGGGGGGGGGTGGTTCTTCAAAGTCAGCTTCCCGGTTTCTTTTACCTAGGTTCCAGGCAACCGTATGACTTCCACCAACTTGGCCCTGGTGTTTGGATCTGCTCTCCTTAAGAAGGGAAAGTTTGGCAAGAGAGAGTCCAGGAGGACAAAACTGGGAATTGACCACTATGTTGCTTCTGTCAATGTGGTCCGTGCCATGATCGATAACTGGGATGTCCTCTTTCAGGTAGGGGAGGCTTTGGGTGCACTTATTGCACACGCTTGTCATCTACTCACAAGACAAGGAAAATCGTATGTGGGCATCCAAAGCAGGCAGTCACAAAAACTCCCCATCTAGAAAGTGTTCATCATTCCTTAAGGCCTGGGCACTTCATAGAGAAAACAATAAGTGGAAAGGTGCTATACAATAAAAGCTAACATTGCTAATTGGACCCTCAGGTGCCTCCCCATATTCAGAAGCAGGTTGCTAAGCGCGTGTGGAAATCCAGTCCCGAGGCTCTTGATTTCATTCGACGCAGGAATCTGAGAAAGATGCAGTGAGTTTTTTGTTGGTTTATGCTTGGCCTGAAGCACATTCTTTAGGGGTAGCCTACAAGTTCAGACTTTCTTGAAGTCAATAAACCCAAGTACAAGCTTACTTATATTTTTAAAATTTGTTCCCACTCAGGAGTGCACGCATCAAGATGGAGGAGGATGCTCTCCTTTCTGACCCAGTGGAAAGCTCTGCTGAGGCCCGAGCTGCTGTCCTTGGTCAAAGCGGGGTCTTAGATGAAGGTCAGTTTCCTGTTGGGGGTTAGGCTTTTGCTGAAAGTTAGGCCATTGTTAATAGTTAAGCCCTTTATGAAGGTCAGCTCCTTCCTTTGGGTCAGATCCTCTGAGAAAGATGTGTCAGTTAATAAAGAACTAAGATTTAAATATCTCTATCAAGTAGTACTTTTGGAGAGGGGAATTCAAGGTCCTGAGATTCCAAATGACCTTGAAATTCAATTGCCACATCTAGAGATCATCCAGGTATTGATATTCCTACCCTTGAGGATATTCTAGAAGCTGCTAATGAATTTTCACAATTCACTGAGGTCTCAGATTTTGAAGAAATGCCTTATTTTTATATGGCTCCAGACCCTGAAGGAGTTCCAGATGTGGAAGATATGTTCAATCCTGATGAAAACCTGGATAGCGACTTTGAAGATGGACTGGATTATGAAGATCACCAGAATGTTAACCTTGCAGAAGTTCCTTACCTTGACGTAGTCCCAAACAATGAGAACGCCTCTGAAGCAGATGAAATTACAGGTGAGAAAGAAACCCTAGACCTTGATTAAATCCCAGACAATGTAGATATTTCAGATAATGATGGTGCCTAAGATTCTGACACAGCCTCTAAATTTGAAGAGGTCCCAGCTGTTGATAAATCTATGAGTGAGGAAGTTTCAAATGCTGAAGAGATAGCCCATGAAGTTAATGGCATTCCCGACTCTAAAGGCCTTGATTTTAATGACATCTCATGTGATCACAAGCTCTGAAGATGTCTACAGTTTTGATGAATTTAAAGATCAGAAAGAATCTTCAGAAGTGAGTTCAGTCCCAAACAAAGAATAGTCAGGTGACAAATTCCACAGTGTGAATAATTCTCTGATGTTGGTGAAAATGAAGAATCTGATAAAAGTCCCATGTTAGAAAACTCAGCTGTCAGTATGCTCCTGGATTCACACTGACATTCCAGATTTCCAGAAAGTCCAAGTCTGTGCTTTTGAAAATGTGGAAGTGAGCACTGTGACTCCAGACACTGAAGCCATGCTCAACGCAGAACCAGATACTTCCCAAGACCTGGCTGTGAATCTTGAAGTTATGAATGTGGAAGAAATCCCCATGCCTAAAGATTCAAACACTAAGAAAATTCAGAATCCAAAGCAATTCAGATCATTAAAGAAGATGCAGATTGCCTGGTACCACTCTCCTTGAAAACAAGTGTCAGCCCAGCCACGTCATAGGCTCCAGGTTTTCCCCAGACTCATTAGAGAGTGCTCCCTCCCTGTTTTCTTCCTTCCACTTAGTATTGTCAGCTTCAGTCTCCAGGTTTGTTACTCATTTGCTTGGTAAATTTAGGTTTCTTTTAGGTTGTTACGTTGCCCTCTTGCCCATCTCCCTGTGACATTGTTCACTTGCTCTGACCATTGCCTTAACGTTGTTACTATTTTGCAGGTTCCTCTGAGGAGCCAGCTGTTCCTCCTGTCACTGCCAGTTCTCTTGAGGATGAGGAAGGAGCTGGTAAACTCCCCATTCCGGAGCAAGACCGTCCGTTGCTCCGTGTGCCCCGGGAGTAGGAGGCCAAAACTGGCACTGGCTACTTTTTCCCCTAGATTTTTTCCCTTCTATAAATTTCCAGACAGGGGGAAAAGGGCAGGGGTAGACTTGGAATGTCACAGGAAACATTGAACAGAAATTAAAAGACACACATTTGAAGGTAAGAAGGAGTTTCTCCTGATGCTCGGGTCAGGCCAGGAATTCCAAACACACTGCCAGCCCCTTCACTGGGGATGCTTGATCTCTTCAGCTGGTAAAAAGAGCTATTTCTGTGTCATGTCCGGGCACCCTGGTGCTACCTTGCAATCTCTTTTACCCCTGATCTTGGCTTTCTTTCACTACAGTCCTATCTTTAATTGATGTCGTATTTGTGAACACCTGTCCCAGAGAAGCTCACAAATCTCGAGGTGCTTTCCCTTCCCCAAAGAGGATTGCATGCTTTTCCTTACTTTCCTACCCTCCTCCTGAGAGTTTAATTGGAAAGGCCCTCAAGAGGCATGCTGGAACGTTAGGTCAGCCTATGGACAGCTGACAAACAATTAATGCTCAACCATGTCACACCAACTCATAGCCGTGTCCCCGCAGCAGCTCTGACACCTCAGGATTTTTTCCAAATTGTTTAGACCAATAGCTCGTCAAACAACCACTCCCCAAATTCTTTGCAGGTTTGCTCAGGTTATGCAAACATGAAAACCTGAACTATAAGTATAACTAGCTTTCCTGAGGTTAATCAAAAGTTAGAGGAAAACAATTAGATTTTTAGTACCAGGATTTGTTTTAAACATGGCTGGTGTTCACTCTAGTTGTCTGCAAAACAACTACTTAGGTAAGCACACAATATTCCAAGTAGCTAAAGTCACCTGATTAAATACTCCTATCGTCTCTGTAATTCCTCTATGCAGGACGGTATAAATTTGCGGGACATGCTCTGGTAACACGCAAATATGGGTTACATATGACATCCAAATTTCAGCTGAAATTGATGGGTAACAACTGCTAAGATCCATAAAATGAAGAATGCATTGTACTGAGGGATAGAAATTGATCACCTGATGGGTAACAACCACTGAGCTCGAGGATTTGTGAATGTTAAAACTTCTCTGGCATTTAATCATTAATAAACATCTGTATCGTGGAAGCAACATATTCATGGCTTACTGTTTTTCTTCCCTTTTTAAATATTGAAGGTGAGTTGTGGATCCCACTGAAGATCTGAGTGGGAAAGGACATAGGGGAGAGGAAAAAAAAGAGGGATCGTGTACAACAAGGTTGAGGTGAAGCTATGAGCTAAAGGGAAGGACAAGATGATATGAGGTAAAGGGAAGGGGTGTTGGGGAATCAAGGTGAGGAGTAATATGGGGCAAAGGGAAAGGGTGATGTGCAATAAAGGGGGTGATATGGAGTAAAAAGGGGGAGACACGGGATGAAGAGGAGGGGCAGCATGGAGCATGGAGGAGGACAGAGTAACAGGATGAAAGGGAGCGGGTGATGTGGATTAAGGGGGATGGTTGGTATATCATGAGAAAAATTAGGTTGGTCATGCGAAATACAGAAAGGATGACATGGGATAAAGAGAAAGGGAAACACGAAATAAAGTGGAGGGGATTATCCAGCATAAAGGAAGGAACCGTATAGGATGAAGAAACAATGGCACAGTAGAGGAGAAGAGGGGGTGTGATGGGGTAAATATGTAGGGGGTGATGTGGAACATGGGGGTGGGGTAAAGTAGAAGATGGGAGGTGAAGGATAAGAAAGAACATGAGACAAAGGGGAGAGGTGAAATGG
The DNA here is from genome assembly GCA_004027025.1 of Myocastor coypus. Classification (NCBI taxonomy): domain Eukaryota; kingdom Metazoa; phylum Chordata; class Mammalia; order Rodentia; family Myocastoridae; genus Myocastor; species Myocastor coypus. The sequence goes on along the minus strand of PVJA010015778.1, from coordinate 38,399 downwards.
AGGAAGAGTAAAGAATAAACTGGAATAAAGGGGAAGAGATGAAATAAAGGATGAAGGGCTATAGCTGAATGAAGAGGATGGAAGAACTAAGTGTTAACAAAGGGTTAAGAAGACATGAAGAGAAGTAGGAGGAATGCAGGAAGCTTAAGAGGAGGGCCTATAAGTCAGAATGGAGAAAAATAAAGGGGCAACCACCACATGTTCTCAACTGAGAAATTGCCCCTGAATAAGGAAAATATAAAAACTTAGAAACATCTAGAACATTGACAAGCAAGGATAATATGAATAGTGTGATAGTATTTGATTAATGGTGCCTCCAACCCTTCTGGGCAGCCAGTGGCATCATGACACACTTAGACTTTTCCATGTCAAATACAGAGACCCCCAAACTGGAATGGTGAGTGTTATTTATTTCAACAGGAGATTTCCTTGCTTGGAGCTTTATAGACAACAGACATATACCATTGGGCTTCTCCTATAATGATAATTTCATAATAATTACAATGATAGCCAACACATACTCTATTATTCTAAAGTATCTGGCACCATGTTAAAAGCTTTAAATGCATCATTTAATTTAGTATTCACAATAACCTAATGAGATAGATGCTACTGTCATCTTAATTTTATTCTTGAGGTAAATGAGATACAGAGAGGTTAAATAACCTGCCAAATATACAGCTGCTCAGTGGAAAAATAGCCAGTCTTCAAAGCTGGATTGTTTAAATATTAGATTTTACTGGCCCATCCATCTTGAGATTCTGCCTCTGACAGAACAATGTGTTGCGATGTCTGCAGTCATTTGCTTTAGATTGGGGTGTGCACTTTCAACAAGTAAATTTCAGGTTTCTTTTCTATTGGTCTTACTATCCAGATAGGACAAGACATTAGACAAAAACCAGCATCTCTCAAAATCCTAACAACTCTGACTAGAAAATATAGTGCATCAATTTCAAATTCTTGTTATATGACTAGACCTTGCAGAGGTAAAGAACTTGCCTTAGACCAGAGATCAGTGGTAAGATTCAGCAAGACTATTCAGGACTTGGTGAGGGTGAAAAGGGTAAAACATAACCCACAAAGCATTTAGCTGCACTCTTCACAACCAGGTAACAAAGAGAAAAGCAAATTGTTCCCAACCTGCATTCCCTTCACTTTCTGGACTTCCCCAATGGAGTTTTCTCACGACTGTACATTCATCTCCAGTTGCTGACTACTAACCAAGGAACTGGGCCCGAGAGTCTAGATAGATGTGGTATTATTCTTACTCTTCCTGCATACTCTAAGAACTTGACACTCAAAGTCCAGTCCTCCTGGGTGACTTCAACAGTACTCACAAGGGAAATGCATCCCATAAACCACAGCTCCATACTTTTCTGTTAGTTTACTTCTTAGCACCTTCACTGCTTGAGTGACTTGGTAACAGTAGACACAGCTTCACTTCTAACTGACTCAACTCTGACATCCCACTGAGCCCCAGATTTCCTAACAAATGCTGGATGTGACATCATCTGCTCTGTAGCCTCACTAAAGGGTTCAAGACCCCAAATGTTTTTTTGTCATATTGCTTCTATCTTTATCCAGCTAGCATCTTTTGACATACTGAGTATCCACTGCATCTCCATCCTCATGTCCTCGAAATACCACATCTGCACTATTTAGCCTCAATTTGATCTCTCCTGAATATATAAATCCTAAATATCATAACAACTACTGTTATAGTTTATGTCTAGCTGTCCTCCCAAAGCCTCATGTAGTCATTGATCAGGGACTTCTATAGATTGAGACTTGACTCATGAGTCACTGGGATTACATGTTTTAGTACTGATGGGATTATCGATCTGAGTAGGGCTAGGACTACGGGTGTGGTCTTGGGCGGATATCCTAAGGCAGAGAGCCTGATAGGAATATAAAGAGTAGGAATATAAAGAGAATATAATATAGGAATATAAAGAGAGACAGAGAGACAGACTAGAGCTGTTGCTGCTGCTCTGCTGATTGATTGTCTGCCTCTGCCACCATTTTGTTGCTGTTCCACTACCATGAACTGCATGCTCTCTGCTCTCTTCCTCTCAGCCTTGGGCCAGCTGAATATAGACTGAAACCTCCAGTAACTTTGACCTAAATAAACATTCCATCCCTTCATTCTGAGTGTTGGGTATTTGTCTCAGCAATGGGTAAAATGTAACTTAGACAACTACCAAGGAGGAAAGGAGCAGAACACCCAAGACTAGTGTTTCTAGAAGTCAGAATTTCCAAATTCAGCTAGGTCCTCAGGCCAGTCAGTTAACCTTCACATGCACCAAGAAATCGCTTTTCTTTTATCATATGTATGCTAAGTTCCTTAGCCACATGCCTAAATAAGAGCCCCTTTCTGTGCACCCATATCCTGCTCCACACAACAGCATAGAGTCATGTTTCTTAAAGGCTATTGAACCAATTTAAACTCTTCAAGCTACACCTACAGAGATTCTTCTGGCTCACTGACTTTTATTTCATACTATATAGACTTCCTTCAGTTCCAATTCCATATTCTAATTGTTGACTTTCCTTCTATCCTTTCTTCTTCACATGCTCCCCCAACATCTTGCCTGTATGTTTTCAGTTCTCCTCTGTGAATCCTTCCTTATCTCAGGTTATTCACATACTTGAGCGTCTTACCATTGTTAGAAACCATTCTTTGATACTTTACTACACTGTAAAAAGGGCATGTTCTCATTTCAGGTTTGGTAAATCATTCGGTATTTTTTCTCTTGTTCCATTCATTCTTCCATCCATACCAATTAAGTTTCTCTGTTCCCACAACTGCAATAAAGTAGTGTGGCAGAAAGAGTCAGCGAGATAGCTCAGCAGACTAAGTGCCTGCTTAGGTAAGCACAGGAACCAGAATTTGATTCCTGGTCCACATGCCCCATCGGCCCCAGCCCTGGGTGCACTGAGCCCACCACCAAGATTGGGTGTGGTGACACACACCTGTAATCCCAGGGATAGGGAGGCTGAAAACAGAAGAGCCACTATGAGTTTGAGCTTACATTAAATAAAAGTGGTAGAAGTGATCATCAAGAAACAACTAATATAGTCAATAAACTTTTAGTGGTGCTAAACACTCACTTTGGTCTCAGTGACACCATTGTGTGATGTTTTTATGAGTATTATAATTAAACTTTTTAAAAAATTTGTGCCAGTTGTAGATTTCCATGCAGTTTTAAGAAGCAATATACAAGGGCTGGAAAGATAGCTCAGTGGACTAAGTGCCTGCTTAGGCAAGTGCAGAGACTCAGGTTCAAATCTCAGTACTGCAAACTGTCCTGACCCTATCCCCAGGACTGGCATAGTGGTGCATGCCCGTAATCTCAGGGATGGCAAGGCTGAAAACAGGAGGATCACTGAGTCTGAGCTGTGTACTGAGACTTGGTAGCAAATATATAAATAAAAAAATAAATAAGCAATACACAAATCTGGGGTACGCTTTAACTCAGTATCCTCTTGCTTAACGCTAAAGTAGTATCACTACTAGGACACTGAAACTGATGCAGTCCTTATACAGTAAAGATTCCGAACTATAAGCATCATTCCTCTTGTTCTTTTACAGCAAAATAGACTGACTTGACTCTCACTCCCATTGCCCGCTCATCTTAATGTTGATAACTAATTCGTTTTTTATTTCTGCAGTTTTGTCACTTCAAGAGTGATATGTAAATGGGATCAGACATATATTACCTTTTGGATTTGCCTTTTTTTCACACAACATGATGCCCTTGAGATTTATTCATGCCATTGTCTGGAACAATACTTCATCTCTGCATCACTATTTAATATGTCATGCTGTAAATGTGCTACAGGTTGTTGAACCATTTACCTGTTGAAAGGCATTTTGATTGTTAAAGTTTTGGGATGTTACAGATAAGGTTTCTATAAGCAATTTATATATAAATTTTAGAGTAGACATAGATCATTTCTCTAGAGTAAATGCCCAGAACCTGATAATTGCACTATTAGTTTAATAAGGTATTTACAAATTTGTCTCTCACTCCAGTACTTTTTTTGTTTGTTTGTTTTTTTAGGTTTTGAATAGAAAATTTATTGGGAAAGAAAACTTCTGTCCAAGAGGGGAACAGAAGGGGGGTGCGAGTGGGTTGCCCCTCATTCCAGTACTTTGCCTTACTACTCTTGATAACTAATTTGCTATAAGGAATGGAGGAATTTATTATCAGAATGCGCATAAGCCTTTATATTGTTACTAGTAGTGTATGAATGATCAAGTTGGTTCCCATGCTTTTCAGGATTAAGAGTTATTGCTATAGGCTGGCAAGATAGCTCAACAGACTAAGCGCCTGCTTAGCCAAGCTCGGGGACCAGGGTTTAATCCCTAGTCCACCAGCCCTATGGACCTGCCCCTGGGCACACTGAGCCAGCAACAGAGTCCAGGTGTGTTGATACACACCTGTAATCCTACCGCTGGGGAGACTGAAAACAGAAGGAACACTACACTGTGAGTTTCGTAGTGACACCCTGTAGCAAATGCATAAAAAAAAATTATTGTTAAGTGTTTTGTACTATCCATCACAATAGTTGCATAGCAACGAACCATTGTAATTTTAACTTGTATTTCCCAGATGCTTAATGAGATAAAACATTTCTATGTCTTTGCCATCTACTTACTTTTCTATGAAGTATTCATTGCTAAAACATTTGCTCTGGAGTCATTTGTTGAAAGACTATTCTGGGCCCGGCTCAGTGGTCTAAAGCGCCTGCGTAGGAAAGCTTAGGCAGCTGCAGGGACCGCGGTTCGATCCCCGCCCTCAGGGCAGGCGGAGCAGGCCATAAAAATAAATAAACAAAAGTTCTGAAATAAGAAAAAAAATTAAAAAATTCTTAAAATAAAAAAGAAAGACTATCCTTTCTTCACTTCGTCAGAATCAGTTGATGATGTGTGTGCTATCTTTGCTGTTACTTTTTTCTATGCATCTGTTGCTATGACAGTTTCATATTGTATTGATTACTGCAGCTTTATAATAAGTTCTTTTAGTAAATTTTTATCTTTATTTCTAGCTGTTTTCAGTACATAAAAATGACACTCATTATGGAATTTGGCATATGCACATAACACATCTTAATTCTTTCTACTGCTCTTACTCTTCTCTTTTCTCCTTGTTCACTCCTTGTCTTGATCCATTTCCTTTTGGAATATATATATATATATATATATATATATATATATATATATATATCTGTCTGTTTGCTATTATCTTTATTTTTCTCTTTAGTTTATTTGTATTTTGGATTTCTCGTATAAGAGAGATCATAGGTTGTTTACACTTTTGTGTCTAATTTAGTTGACTCAACATTGCAGTCTCCGGGTGTACCTGTTTTCCTACGAATGACCCAAGATTGTTCATTTTTGTGGCAGAGTAGGGCTTCATTGTGTAAAAACATTTTTAAGAAACTCATTCATCTGTTAATTGAAGTAAAGAACCCTCTAAGCTTTAGGTTTATGATTTATGCTACTATAATCATGGGTTATGCTGCTATAAAGACAGGTACACATGTATCACTGAAATATGTCTTGAGTTCTTTTGGAATGATACGTACAAGCAGAATAGCTTGGTCAAATGGAATTTCTAGTTTTAGCTGTTTTGAAGAATCCCCACACTAGCTTTCATAGTTGTTGTACTAGTTTGTGTTCCTATGAATAATGTAGAAGGCTTGTTTTTTTTTCCAACTGCCACTCTCACCAGCATTTGTTATCGTGTGATTTCTTGATAGCCATTTTTTCAGGAGTAAAATCATACCTTGGTGTTTTAAAATGCATTTGTATAATGATAGAGATGCTGAGAAATTTTTTGCACATTTATTGTCAATTTGAATTTCTTCTAAGTGGTGTCTATTTATTTCAGCTTCCAATTTTTAAAAGTTTTATTTTTAAAAGAGAGTATAGAATAGTATTGAAACAAAAAAATTACCAATGATAGAGAATTATACTAAACAAAATAATACAAATTTCACAGTATTTGTTGTATTGCATGCTGTTGTCTTTAAACGTTGTCCATATTACCAGATGTTTGCATGCAAAATTGGAAGAATAAAGAAATAAGCGAGAAATATACAAGAAACCGAGAAAAAAGTCACATAATTAAAAAAAGAAAACAAAACAAATTTGGCATTTTCGGCTCCTTTCAATAGACCAGGAGAAATTCACAGTGCAGTTGTCCAAACCATCCTACTTACATACATAGATAACTCTCTTTCCCCCAGTCTTTCTCCTGTCCTCTTCAACTTAGTAATTTTTTCCCTTTAAAAAGATTATTCCCATTTTGCAAGTATCTACCATACTCTTCAAATTTAGTTCCCAGTTTTTTTCATTGGTGCTTTTATTCTGGAGCTTCTCATATTTGAGTTACCTATATATTCTAGATATTAGTCCTGTGTCAGAGAAATACCTTGGAAATTTTTTCCCATTCTGTAGGTTGTCTCTTTACTTTGTTAGTTATTTCCTTTGCTGTTTAATTTGACTGGATCTCATTTTTTGATTCTTGATATTATTTTATTTCCAACTGAAGTTTTCTTCAAAAAGTCCTAGCCTTTATGTCTTCAAGAGATTTACCTTTTATTTTCCTATTGATTATATGTTGGTTTTAACATTTAGAGCTTTGATTGATTTTGAATTTATTTTAATTTTGTGAGTGCTATATTAAACAGGAATAGGTATTCTAGTCTCATTTCTGATTTACTTTTACCAATTAAACTAAGGTATTTCTATACTTATTTTGTTCACATTTATAGCAAAAATTTCATTGGGTAGTGTGAGTCTGTCTTTTCTTTCTTTCTTTTTTTTATACTTTAAGGAAGGGTCTACAGCATGTTCAGAGTGTCACAACTAGATCTGACTTACAATGATTCACATGTTAACAGCCTCCCAGGAGCTGGGAATACAAGCACGCATCATCACACCCATTCTCAGTTGCAATCTCAGTGCACCCTGGGAGTGGGGCCCGCACAGAGACTCAACCAAGGCCCCTGTGTCTGCTTGCAGATCCTTTAATCTGCTGAGCTATTTGACCAGCCCTTGTGTGAGTCTTCAATCCTTGTCCTTCTTTAGTATCACATGGGTTATCCTTGGTCATTCAGCTGTACTAATAAATTGTAGAATCATGTTGGTGATATTTAAATGATAGCTTATTGTGATTTTGTTAGGGTCGTACTCAATGGATAAACTATGGGGAGATGACATAGTTATAATACTGAACTTTATATATAATGAAAGTATATACCTATATATTTTTATGTTCTTTAATTTCTTTCATCTGTGTTTTATAATTCTCTATACAAAGGTGTACATTTTAACTTAGGTATATATGCAAGTAACTAATTTTCAGTGCTACTGTAAATACCATTTGTGTTCATTAATCCTGATATGTTAGCTTTTACTGATTTAAAGATATGCATCAAATTTCTGTGTAAAAATGTGTAATTGGTTTTTATCACATTCTATAGGGATTTATAGAATATCAATGATTGATGGAAAATATGGGTTCCACAATAAGTTTAAGGTATTTAATATTCAGAAAGATAGTGATGCTCTGCTAAGTGCCTATTTATAGGTCATAATATCACTAAACTGCTCTTCTGGAGGGTTAACAATTCAATTTTGCAAACCAAAAAATTAGAGAAAAAGAAGGGCTACAATGATAGCTAGTATTTTGACCCTAGCCCTTCAAGGTTAGTGAGGTCTCAGGTTATAAGAGAATGTGCACTATAACATATTATAACTCAATGGTGTCCCAAATTTTCTGATCAAGGAGATTATGGGGCCACAGAGGAGAATGAATGATGATCGATAGTGTACCTAAGGAGAGTCACCTAGAGAGAAAACTTTAGCTGGTTCTTTCAGGTGGGACTTCTTGGCCTGTCCTCCCCCACCTCCGGAACTTCTTCTCTGTCCAGAACCCAGCCACTACATCTGCTGTGGAATCCTGCAGCAAAATTCCCTGCAGAAAGGTTAGGGGTCAGACTCTTCCAGCTAAGCCAGGAGCTGAGCATTTTGCCAGGGGGGCACAGCAGGTTCACTTTCACTAGCTGCAGCACGTAGAAGCTGAGCAATGCAGGCAGACTCATTCAGGCACTTCTGAAAAAGAACAAAATTGGTAAATCCAGACCGAACTTCCACTATGCACTAATGACATAACTTCACCAAAGTTCTACACCAAAGTTTAGAGGTCACTGTTACACAAAATGACAAAGAGAAGAAGCAAGAGACAATGTCAGGCTCTGAACCCACCCAGAGCAAATGCAGGGGACATTGGCATAGAAGAAAATGGGAAACACAAAGATGAAATCTCTGAATTATTAGATTCTGAAGGAAAGAAACAAATGCAGACATGTATAGAAAAGATTGGATCAGAAATAACTGCTTAAGTAAAAAAAAAAGGAATGAATGAATTAATAGTGTCTGAAGTAAAAAAAAATCAGGAAAATATAGAGGAAATCAGATCAGAAATAAGCTCTGGAGTTAAAAAAGAAAGCTCTGAAATAACAGCATCTGAAGTAAAAGAAAACCTACAGAAAGGTAGGAAGGAAATTAGATTAGAGATAATCTTTGAAGTAAAAAAGAAAGGATAACTATAATGAAAGAACATACGCTTCTAAAGAATATATTGATAAAAAATAGAGGAGAGTAGAAAAATGATGGAATCCTTGAATGAACAATATAGGAAAGAAATAGATCACATGAAGCAGTTTCAAAGGGATATACGGGACGATATAATCTCAATCACAGGCTGGCAACACCTTATAAACGAAAGTGTAGATAGAATGGCAGATTTTGAAGTCACAGTTGCAGCTACTGAAAAGATAAAACAGAATCTCTTAGAAACAACCAGGATGCAGGAAAACAATCATTCAACATCTGCAAGATGAAGCAAAGATCAACAACGTGAGATTAATAGGAATCAATGAGAAGGGAGTCAATATAAATGATATAAAAAGAATGTGGGCAGAAGTAATAGCTGACAACTTCCCAAGTATAAGAACCTCACTTTCACATAACTGAGGCATACAGTGCTTCAATAATATGAACCCATCTAAAAACACACCCAGACATATAAAAGTCAAGATCCCAAAATCCAGTAGAAGAATAATATACTGAAATATGCTACAGAAAAGAAACAGATAACGTTAAAAGGAAATCCCATCCGAATAACGGCAGATTTCTCTTCACAAACCATGAAGTCAAGAAGAGCATGGAGCAGAGTGCTTCAAGTCCTCCATGAAAACAAATTGCACCCCAGACTGCCATGCCCTGCAAAACTCTCTTTCAAGTATGAGGGAGAAGCGAAATAATTCCATGACAAACAAGAGCTAATGAATTTCATGATGTCAAAGCCAACCCTACACAGACTACTAAAAAATATTTTAGAGAGGGACCAAATGAACTGAACTCCATGAATGAGAATAGAGAGAACCCACCAAACAGGGCAAACATTAAACAGGAGAAAAAAGTAAACAATACCAGGTAAATAATGTGTCAATCATAAGTCATTACATTTCAATTATAACCACCAGTGTAAATGGATATAATTCTCCAATTAAAAGCAATAGATCTATAGAGTGTATTATGAAGCAAAACTGAATAATATGCCATATACAAGTAACACACTTAATTCATAAAGAAACTCATAGGCTGAAAATTAAAGGATGGCAAAAAATACTATGTGCCTGAGCCCCTCAGAAAAAAGGGGGTAGCAATCCTGTTTGCAGACATTCTTTTTTTTAAAATTTTATTTATTTTTTCTTGTTTCAGAACCTTTGTTTGTTTATTCACTCATTTTTATGGCCGGTTCAACCCACCCTGAGGGCAGGGCTGGCGCAGCATGTGGTGCCAGGGATCGAACCGTGGTCCCTGAAGCCACCCAAGCTTCCCCAAGCAGGTGCTTTAGACCACTGAGCCATCCCGCCGGGCTGATGTTTGCAGACATTCTAATCGTCAAATCAGGACTAATCAAATGAAATAAAAAAGACCACTACATACTGGTTAGGGGAACAAAAATTCAAGATGAAGATGTAACACTCATAAATATGTACATAACTAACATGGGAGCATCAAATTATATAACACATATCTTTTTTTTTTTTTTTTTGGTTTCCTTCAATGTTTATTTTGTCAGACAATAAAGAGACAAGCATCCTTACCTCTGTTTACTGTAGGTACTGCAAGAGGTTTTGTTGTGTTTTTTAAAAATAATTTTGATTTTTATTACTTTTAAAAAGAGATAACAATATGAGACTTTCAAAACATGTTAGTAGCACATTTGCAATAGTTGAGATACTGCATATTGTTGTCCTCACAAATGTATAACACATATCTTGATGGACATGAAAAATCTAATATCCAATTCCACAATCTTAACAGGAGACTTTAACACCCTCTCGTCCCAAAAAGATAGGTCGTGCAGACAAAAAATTGGCAAAGAAGTAGATCTAAATCAGAATTTGGAAAACCTGGATTTAGTGGACATATACAGAGTTTTCCACCCAACCACTTCTGAATACATGGTTTTTTTTCAGTTGCACACGGGGCATTTTCTAAAATAGACTACATACTAGTGCATACTTCATGTGTAAGTATATGCAAGAAAACAGAAATTATCCCATGCATAGTGTCTGACCACAGTGCAATGAAACTGGAAATAAATGACAAAAGAAACTATAAGAACCCAGGAAATACATGGAAATTAAACAATACCCTTCTCAGCAACCAGTGGGTCATAGATGAAATTAAGCAAGAAATAAAATAATATCTACAATTTAATGAAAATTCAAACACAACTTACTGGAATGTATGGGATACAATGAAAGCAACTCTTAGAGGGAAATCTGTAGCTCTGAACTCACGTACTAAGACAGCATATCTGGAACAAGTAAATACATTTATCCTGTCCCTCAACTGTCTAGAAAAGGAAAAGCAAACCAAACCAAAGCCCAAAGATGGGAGGAAATTATAAAAGTTGAGCAGAAATTAATTCAATTGAGATGAAGAAAACAATACAAAGAATTAATGAACCATAAAGCTCTTCTTTTTAAAGATTAAATAAATTTGGTAAGCCCCCAGTTAACCTCATCAAAAAGAGGAAAGAAAGGACTCACATTCAAGCAATAAGGAATAAAAAGTGTGAAATTACTACAAACACAGCAGAGATCCAGAGGATCATTAAGAGCTACATTGAGAATCTTTACTCACACAGATTTTACTTTACTCAGACAGATTCCTAGAAAGGTACATTTCAGCAAAACTGAATCAAGGAGATATAAGAACTCCCAATAACCCAACAATAACCAATGAAATACAAAATGTAATAAAAAGCCTACAAGTCCAGGTTCTGATGGATTCACTGCTGAATTATGCAAGAAATTTACAGAAGATATAATCTCAGTACTCCTGAAACTCTTCGGTGAAATTGAAAAGGAAACAATCCCCCCAAATATATTTCTGGAGGCAAATATTATATTGATACAAAAAGAAGAGACAGATGTAACTAAAAAGGAGAACTACAGACCAATTGCTCTCATGAAAATAGATGCAAAAATTCTCAATAAACTCCTTGCTAATAGAATACAGCAAATCATCAAGCAGATTACACAACATGACCAAGTAGGATTCATCCCAGGGATGCAAGGATGATTCAATATATGCAGTTCTGTAAATGTAATACACTATATCAATGGAGCCAACTCCAAAAATCACATGATCATCTGAGTTGATGCAGAAAAGTCTTATGACCAAGTCCAGCACTGATTCATGTTCAAAGTCCTACAGAAAACTGTAATAGATGACTTCTACCTCAATCTGAAAACGCTATCTATGACAATCCAATGGCTTACATAATTCTAAATGAGGAAAGATTGAAGCCTTTTACTCTCAGATCTGGTACAAGACAAGGGTGACCTCTATCACCAGTCCTATTCAATATAGTTCTGGAATCATTAGCTACAGCCATTAGACGAGAGAGAGAAATAAAAGGAATAAAAATAGGCAAAAAATTAAACTACCATTATTTGCAGATGATATGATAGTCTACTTGGTAGACTCAAAAAACTTTATTAATATGCAAATTCAGTAGCATAGCACTATACAAAGTCAATACCCAAAAGTCAATAGCATTCCTCTACATAGATAACAAACACATTGAACAATGAAAAAGTGAAATAATACCTTTTACAATAGCACCACAGAAAATGAAATGCTTAGGCATTAATCTAACTAAAGAAGTAAAAGACCTATCCAGTAAAAACCACAGTACTCTGAAAAAAGAGACCATAGAGGATTTCAGAAATAGAAAGATGTTCCCTGATTATGGATAGGAAGAACCAACATTGTGGAGATGGCCATACTCTCAAAATTTTTATACAGATGTAATGCAATCCCTATCAAAATAGCATCAACGTACCTCACAGACCTGGAGAAACCATTCTTAAAATTTATTTGGAACCAGAAAGGACCTAGAATAGCAATGACAATGCTGGGCAGCAAAGATAAGGCAGGAGGCATTACAATTCCTGACCTGAAATTATGCTACAAAGCTACAGTGATAAAATCAGCATAGTATTGGAAAAAAATTGATCTGAGTATCAGTGGAATAAATTGCAAGATGAAGAAGCAAATATAAATACACTCAGCCACCTTATCTTTGATAAAGTGGCCAAACATGTTTACTGGAAGAAAGACAGCCTCTTTAACAAATAGTACTGGAAAAACTGGCTCTCTACATGCAGAAAATTAAACTTGACCCAGGTCTATTACCACGCACTAAACTAAAGTAAAAGTGGGTTAGAGATCTAAATATTAAAACAGAAACACTAAATTCCCTGGAAGAGAAAGTGGAAGGAAATCTTGAAGACATCTGGATAGGTAAACAGTTCATGGACAAAAATCATATGCACAGTTAATACTAGAAAGAATCAACAATTGGGATCTCCTCCTACTGAGAAGTTTTTGCACTTCAAAAGAAATCAACAACAGAGTGAAAAGACAACCCACAAATTAAAAAAAAAAACTTTAATAAGTATTCAGACAAAGGTTTTCTTTCTAGAACTTATAAAGAACTAGGAGATATTAGGGTTCCAAAATTCAGTGACACATTCAAGAAATGGGTATCTGAAATGTATACACAGGTCTCAGAAGAAGAAATACTACAAGCTTATAAATGCATGAATATATGCTCCACATCACTAACCATCCATGAAATGTAAATTAAAACAACACTTATCCACTATCTTATCCCAGAAAGATTGGCTTTCATAAAGAATTCAACCAACGACAAACGTTGGAGAGGCTGTGGGGAAAAAGGAACCCTTTTCCACTGCTGGTGGGAATGCAGACTGGAGAAACCATTATGGAAAGCAGTGTGGAGACTCCTTAAAAAGTTATAACTGGAAATCCCATTCAATCCAGCTACCCACTACTGGAAATTTTCCCTAAAGTACTGAAAACATCATATCATAGTAATATCTGTGCACCTATGTTTATAGCAGCACAATTTGTGATAGCCAAATGTTGGAAACAAGCAAAATGTCCATCATCTGAAGAGTGGTTTTAAAAGATGTGGTGCTTTTATACAATGGAATATTACTCAGCTATAAAGAATGACAATCAAGAAGACTTCATATATATGTGGTTGTATATTGAAGACATACTCACAAGTAAAATAATCCAGACCTGCATGTGAAATATCGTACAGTCTCCCTAGTGTAAGAATTCAAAAGAAAACATAAAAATGGAAATGCATAACACAGATGAATGTAAATTAATAACTTAAGGGTTAGACAATAAAAGATCACAAGTAGAAATGTTAGGAAACATGGTAGGATTAAGCCATGCACTTATATACAAAGGATGAATTAGATAGTGGTCCTAAGTGTCTCCAACGGGTATTTAGCACTGAAGATAGCAATATATAATACTAAAACTATAATTGGAATGCTTGTCATTCTGATCTTTTAGATGTATTATGCTTCTAATGTAATTTCAATTATTGCTATACTCTTTTTTAAATAAATGATTGCTTTAGAAGAAAACAAAGGTAATAAAAGAGAATAAGAGGGGCTGGGGAGATAGCTCCAAGGCACAAGTGCCTGCTGGGCAAGTGCAAGGTCGTGAGTTCAAACCCTGGTCCCACAAAAAAAAAAAAAAAAAAAAAGAGAGAATAAGAGACCAGGAAAAATGGCATAGAAGTGACCTACAACTTTTTATGTGCTTAGATTTTTAAATTTCTGTGTAAGAATGTGTAACTATTTTTATCACATTTTATAGGGATTCATTAGAATATCAATGATTGATGGAAAATAGCTATTCCTCGTTAAGTATTAGATGTTTTATATTCAGAAAGTCAGTGATGTCAAGTTCATGTACCTATGTTATTGAGTAATAGTATCACTAAGCTTCTCTTCGGGAGGGTTAAGAACCTAAGTTTGCAGACCAAAAAAATTAGAGAAAGGGAAAGGATACAAGGATAGCCAATATTTTGGCCCTAGGCCTTCACACTTAATGAGGACTCAGGACATAAGTGAACATGTGCTATAACATCCTATAACTCAGTGGTGTCCCAAATTTTCTGATCAAGGAGAATATGGGGACACAGAGGAAAGGGATTAATGATATACAGTGTGCCCATAGAGAGTAACCTAGAGAGAAAACATTCTCTCAGGCTTTCACAGAGAGTAAATTGGACAAGCAATGGCAGTGACTCATCCAGATGGCTGACACTGACAACAGTTCTGCAAAGTGCTGTATATATTTTGAATGTATATCCTGAGGGGATTTGACTGACCTTGGGAGATACAAAAGTTGCATGTTTTGTTATACAAGTCTTGCTTCAACTTGGCCTTAACCACTCAGTAGAAAAGTTTAGCCACAAGACACAAAAAAACAAAGCCAAATTAGTATGTTGAGTTGTAGAAAGCCCAAATCAACAGCTTCTGACATTGCCAGGTCTGCCAATAACCCACTACTGTTAAGGAATATTGGACTATGTGTACAACTACTTTCTCTAGTTCAATGAATAGAAATATTTTTACCAATAGTGATTATAAAATTATTCTGTCTGCATCCTATACTCTGAATAACTACTGTGAAGACCATAATATACATTGTATTAACTATTGTGGCTGTAGTACTAACGTGTTTTCAAACTGTCTCATTGTTATTTCTTCTTAAGTACTATTTTTTTTGGGCACAACTAGGGGTTGAATGCAGGTCCTTGTGCTTGTCAGGCAAGCACTTATGCTACTGAGCCATCTCCCTAGCTCTCTTTTTATTAAAAATAATTTTAAAAATTAAAAAAAAGAAAAAAGTGCATCAAATTTGTAGAACATGGTCCTTTTTTGCCTTCATGGGTCATGGAAGTGTGGCTTTGGCTATTGTGTATGGCCACTGACCTGCTACTTTCCTCATCTCCCCTTTTTATGATCTCCAGCTACAATGAACCTAGTAAATTTTTGCCACCACTCTCTTTTTTAAATAATGTTGGAGCTGGGCGTGGTGGTGCAGGCCTGTAATCCCAGCACTCGGGAGGCTGAGGCATGAGGATCAGTGAGAGTTCGAGACCAGCCTGGGCTACAAAACTGAGCTCACGGCCAGTCTGAACTGCATAGTGAGACCTTGTCTCAAAAAAAAAAAAAAAAAAAAAAAAAAAAAAAAAAAAAAAAAAAAAAAAAAAAAAAAAGAATGTGTTTGGTAATTGCAGGGTCTTACCACACAGCTTGGACTCATGTTGGTCCTCTTGCTTGCAGCCTCCTTAGCACTGGCATTACAGCTGTATGCTGCTACACAGGTACTCTGGCTGGCTCATATACCCTGGGGATGGGACTGGTGTGGCATGAGGTGCTGGGATACAAGTGTGGTCCATGCACTTGCCTAAGCTTGTCTAAGCATTCGTTTTAGTCCAGTGAGCTATCTTACAGGCCCAAACACAATATTTTTTAATGACATTTCAGCCTTGGAGCCAGATAATTATGGACTGAAGCTTCTCCACAGAGAGCTAAAGTAAACCTTTGTCCCTCAAGGTTGTGAGGGTATTGTGTTGAGATATAGGAAAGCCAAGTAATACAATGTTATTATATCCTATCCTATCCTATCCTATTCTGTCCTGTCCTGTCCTGTCCTGTCCTGTCCTGTCCTGTCCTATCCTATCCTATACTATCATGTCATGCTTTAGTCAGTTTCTAACTATTTTTAACTACTATAAAACAGTTCGTTTCATATTGATCATATATCTTGTGTATTTGCTATATGGTGGCACCCTTGTTCATAAAACGAATTTATTCCATGATACTGATCATGAACCAAATTGGTCTTGAATTGAATCAAATTTCCTCACAAAGTCAATCTAATAAGGTTAATCTGTTCTGACTCCTACAAATGTGGTCATGAATCGATTTTGTTCATGAGCTGAATGAAGTTTTCCCATAGGTTCAATGTAAATAAGATAAATATATTGTGAATCATGTAATTTTAATCACAAAAGTATGAAACAAAGTACAGTAAAGTATGAAAAGAGAGATCACTAACATTTCTAGAGGTGACTTCCATTTTGAAGGACAAGAAGGTGCATAGGTAGGAGGTTATGATTTGGAGGAAGATTTCCTCCTTTTAAGGATGTTGAGATCTCCTTTAGTGGTATACCCACTTCTTTGTCACTTAGATGAAAGGCAAACTTTAATGAAAAATGTATGTACTGTCACTTGCTTTTTTCTGTGCTATACAACCCTCCCAAAATGACAGGCCATGTTATCAATCATCAGAGTGAACACTTCATTAGAGTTATGTTGGTGTGGTATTTCTTGAGTAAATCCTGACAATCATTCCACCTTTTAATAAAGGGTTTTATGGCATCACTGCTAACTTCCTCCCTGTCTTCCTCTTCCTCAGTGGAATTCTCCTTGACAAGCACCTTTTGTTAGTCACTCCGGAGTGCAATAAGTTCTATCACCAGTTCATCCGTATGGTCTTCAGCAAACTTCTGTGTGTCTGAACCATTGATATCCAGACCTACACTCTTGCCCATCAACAGTCTCCTTCCTTACTTCTGCATCAGACTCTTCAAATTCATGTTCCTTGACATATTCAGTCCATAGTTTGCTCCAAATGGAGTTTAAAGTCCAGTATGTGACATCTTCCTAGTCTTTATGGGGTTAATGTAGTGAGGGATATCGAAATGCTTCTTCCAGAACTCTCATAGAGTCGAGGATGTCTCTTCAGTGACATTAAAACATTTGATGAGCAGTGCATTTGTGTACAGCTTCTTGAAATAGCAGATGATGTGTAGTCCATGGGTAGCTGCAGAAGAGGTGTGCTATTGGGTGGGGGAGGAACTTGACCTTTCTACAGTCATCTGTGGCAGCTGTATCTCCCACCAAGACTGGAGGAGGTGCCGAGCACTATCCATCAGCAGAAGGCACCTTGCAGGTGGTTCTCTGAAAGACATCACTTAATGGTGGGTATGGATTCATCAGCACCTATCCCATGAACAACTGCTTTGTGATCCACGCCTTAACGTGGGCCCCCACATGACAGGCAGTCTGGCCTTGTTCATATTGTTTCTTTTTTTTTTTTTTTAATTTTAATTCTTGTTTCAGAACCCTTGTTTGTTTATTCACTCATTTTTATGGCCGGCTCAGCCCGCCCCAGGGCAGGGCTGGCGCAGCATGTGGTGCCCGGGATCGAACCGCGGTCCCTGAAGCTGCCCAAGCTTTCCCAAGCAGGTGCTTTAGACCACTGAGCCATCCTGCCGGGCCCTTGTTTCTTGAATGCACAAGGGGATCTAAGGATGGTATGGCACCAGTGACTTACTCTTCAGATGAGCTCTTGTGTTTGGACAAACAAAAGGGTCATTCTATCCTTCATGATATAGAGTGCCCCAGCATTGCTTTTTCTCCCTATATGATAATAAGTTCTTCAGCACCTTCTTCAAGAAGAGCCCTGTCTCTTCACAGTTGAACACTTGTTAAACGATGCATCCTGTGGCCTTCATGAATTCTGTAAATTCTTCCCTATAGGCTTCACCAGCAACCTTATCCAAAATGGGAGCCTCATTATGCTTTATTACACTATGGATGCCACTTCCCAGTATGAAGCCACTATCTTTGTGCAATTAATCATACTGGTTTCTCGTGGCTTTGCATCCATCATGTGTTCCACTTATACAGGGATTTTCTTGCAGTAAATCACTAGTTTCTTTTTTCTCTTTTATTTATTTTTAATTTTATTAATTTTAATGAGAAAGAAATAGCAATGCGACAGTTTCAAAACAGGTTAGTAGGATAGTTACAATAATTAGTACGTTGCATATTGTTGTCCTTGTAGTAGTTATTCAGAGCACAAGTTGCAGACATGATATCTTGTCTGAAGAGTATCAGTACAAATCTTTCCTCTCATTGAACTAAGAGAAAGTAGCTGTATGTATAGTCCAATAGTCCGTAATAGTAGTGGGTAATTAGCACAACTGGTAATGTTGGAAGCTATTGACTTCATTCAGCCCTTACAGGTCAGCATATTAATGTGGCTTTACCTTTTACACCACGTGATTAGACTTTTCTCCTAGGTGGTTAAGACCAAGTTAAAGGAAGACCTATATAACAAAAAATGTAGGGGGCTGGGGAGGTAGCTCCGAGGCACAAGTGCCTGCTGGGCAGGTGCAAGGTCGTGAGTTCAAACCCTGGTCCCACAAAAAGAAAAAACAAAACAAAACAAAATGTAACTTTTGTATGTGACATGGTCAGTAAGATCCACTAAGGATTTACCCTGAAACCATGTATAGCGCTTTGTAGATCTTTTGTCAGTGAACTGCAGTTTGAGATTTTCACAGATCATAGATCCCTAACGCAATCACCTGGTAACTGTTTTTCATTCATCTTATAAAAGATTTTTTATATGTTTCAACACTTGTGCCGTCTGATTGATTAACATCAGCAGTCCTTTTGCTACATGAGCTTCACCAATGGCACCTTTTTTCCCCCAAGCAGTAGAGACTGTCAACTTTACCATCTTGTACTGTGAGGCTAAATCCATCACACATATACCACATTCATGCTTTTCTAAAATTTCTTTTCTCAATTCACTGGTTATTTCTTCAAAGCCTTCTTCCTGCCATTCTTGGCCCTCACATTCTTCTCACTTTCATTATTGCTTCACACATTTTGGCTACCTTCATTACCATGCTTCATGTTCTTGTTACGTTTACTAATTGTTCTGCATTTTGTTTATACCACCATGATTGCTCTGCTCTGTGGAGCCTTGCTAGATTCATCAATAATGAACAGTACTGTATGTGCTGAAAAACACACACAAAAACTTCACAGAAAGTGTGCATAGGTCTGCTTTTCACGTCTATTTTAGCTACAAAAAAGTACAACTATGTGTGAGAGCGGGGTAAGGGAGTACATTCATGTTTGTGTAGTAAAGATGGCTATGGTCTTTGGTATCCCAGTGCAGAGTTTGCTAATTGAAACAAAATTTTGGTTAATGTTCCTCAACTAAATTTTTGGTGAACAGATGTGTTCATGAATTAAGAAAGGCACTGCTGTACTTATTTGTTCAAAGCTTATTTCATGAGTTCTCTCATTTTTAAGTTCCTCTCCATTTTTCCACATGGACTTTGGGGACATTTATGGAAAAAGTTAACTTTTTCCTTTTTTTCCAATTTGTGTATATTTTTCTTGTGCTACCACACTAGATAGGGTACAAACTACAATGTTCAATAGAGGCAGTGAGTGGATACCCTTGTGTTGTTCATGTCTTTAGGGAAAATTTTCTACTTTGCCATCATAGATTATGATGTGAGGTACACTTTCTCTTTGTACACATTCTTTTCAAGTGGAGGAAATTCTTCTACTCCTAGTTTGTGTAATATATTTATCGTGAGTGAATGTTGGGTTTTTATTAAAATATTTTTCTGCACCAACTGATATGCCTTTCTTTGTATTGTGGTGAAATGATATGCACTAACTGATTTTCAAGTGTTGAACCATCCTTACTTGACTGGAATTAATCTCATTTGGTTATTATGTATAGTTCTTTTTATACAATATTTATTTTACTTGCTGATATTTTGTTGAAATTTTTATTTTTATGAAAGATTGTATCATGGAGGGACAGGGGAGACAGTTCAGGGGCACAAGTGCCTGCCTGACAAGTACAAGGTCCTGAGTTTGATCCATGGTTCCACCAAAAAGAAGAGTATATCATAACCTTTTTGATAATTTTTGCATAATTTTGATATGAAAATATACTTGGACTCATAGAAAGAACTAGGAAAGATTCCTTACTCTAATGATTTCTGTAAAAAGTTTGTGGAGAAATAATATTATCATTTTTTATTAATATCATTTAATCTTTGCTTAGCAGAATTCACCAAGGAAACTGTGTAAGACTGACATCTTTTTTAGAAGATTTCAAATTACTGTGAATTTATTATATGTATCTATCTATATAGGTATCTATCTAGGTAGGTATTTGGGCCATCTATTTATAATCAGGCTGATCTACTATATTTTTTTTTTTTTGCTTGTTTGTCTTTCATATGAGGTCTCATTTATATTCCAGGTTATTGTTGAACTCACTATGCAGCCCAGAGTAGCTGTTAACCCATGGCAATCCTCCCGTCACGGCCCCTCAAGTGCTGGGATTACAGATGTGCACTACCAAGTCTGACCTGATCTACTTTTTGTGTCACTTTTGATATTTGCTGTTTTTCAACGAATTGATCCATCTTATCTAAAGTACAAAATTGTGGGAGTAGAGTTGTGTTTAGTATTAATATTCATGTGTGTGGAATTTGTTCTAATGATTTCCTCTTCATTTCTGTTATTAAGTTTTTGGGTATGCACTCTTACTATTGGTGAGTCTGGTTATTGATTTATAAATTTTATTGGCCATTTTTGAAGAACTGCATTTGGTTTCACTGATTTTCTCTATGGGTTTCCTGTTTTTTCTTTGAAACACTCTGTTTTCCATTTGTTTTTTAATAATTTAAATTCTTCTGCTGGCTCTATGGTTACTTTGATCTCTAGTTAGATAAGAAGTAAGTTTATACTATTATATTGAGAATTTTATTATTTTCTCATAAACAAATTTATTGTGCTATGACTTTATATCTAAGCATAGTTCTATTGTTTGCTGTAAATTTGATAAGGTTAATTTTAATTTTATTTCAATTTAAAATACCTTAAATTACCTTGAAGACTGTTGTCCACAGATTATTTGTAAGTCAATTTTTCAATTTCCAAAATATCTGGTTCTTTTTAACCTGTCTTCCTGTTACTGATTTTGTTTGATTTCATTATTACCTAAGAAGATGTCTGTATGGCTTTAGTTATTTTAAATTTTGATAAGACTTTTTTTTTCAGAAAACTCATTAAAAAAAAAAAAGATTCTTTAAGATCACATTAAGATTTTGCCTAAGAACAAAGATTTCCCTTATACCTCCTACTGTTACACACTCATAACTTTTCCCATTTTACTTTTTAAATTTTATTTTATTACATTTAATAAGAAATAACAATGTATAACAATGTGAGTTTCAAAATATGCTAGTCGTACATTTAAATATTTGACATAATGCATATTGTTGTCTCCTATTAGTTATACAGAGCACAGCGTGTAGATGTTATAATTTTTCAAATCATTGTTGCTACATCAAAATTTCTTTTCACTGACCTAAGAGAGAGTAGTTGTACACGTAGTGCAATGTTCGCTAATCACAGTGGGTTATTGGTAAAACTGGCAATGTTGGAAGCTGTTGATTTAAGCCTTTTATAGCTCAGCATTTTAATCTAGTTTTCCATTTTATGCCTTGTAGTTATACTTTTCTGCTAGGTGGCTAAGGGCAATTTTTTTTCCTTCTAAATCAACATTACTATTTTTTTTCTTTTCCCTTTTCTTTTCTTTGGAAGTTGTCATATTGCATATTCTCCTCACAATCGTTCTACAGAGTACAGTGTGTGGGCGTAACCCACCTCCCTATTGATGTTGCTTAGAAAAAAAAAAAAGGAAAAGAATATACTTTTCTCTGGGCTAAGAGGAAGCAGGTACCTATACAGTCAAATGTTTTGCAATTGCAGTGGGCCACCAGTGAAGCTTGTGATGTTGGAGGCTATTGAATCTAAGCCTCCTAAAGCTCATCTCACCAGTCTAACTCTGTGTTTCATGCATTGTAATTAAGCATTTTTTTTTCCTGCTGGGTGGTCAAGGGCAAGTTGAAGCAAGACCTGTATAACAAAACATTCATTTTTTTTGTATCTTCCAGGGTCAAATCCCCTCAGGATTAGGTTTCGGACCATAGGCAGTACTTTGTAGAACTGTTGTTAGTGTCAGCCTTTGGGACAAGTCACGGACATTGCTTGGCCATTTTGCTTTCTGTGAAAGTCTGAGAGAATGTTTTTCTCTGGGTGACTCTCCTTAGATGCACCACAGTTCATTCATCCCTTTCCTCTGAGGTCCCATAATCTCCTTGACCAGGAAATTTGGGACACCTCTGAGTTGTAGGATTTTACAGCACAGGTTCCCTTATATCCTTGGTCTTTTTTGACCTTGAAGGGCTAGGGCTAAAATATTGGCTATCCTTATAGCCGCTAAGGGCAATTTTAAGCAAGACCTTTACAGTAAAACATGTGACTTTTGTATGTCTCAAGGTCAGTCAAATCCCCTCAGGATTTACTTTGAAACTATGTACAGTGCTTTGTAGAACTGTTGTCAGTGTCAGCCATCTGGATGAGTCACTGCCATTGCTTGACCAATTTACTCTCTGTGAAAGCCTGAGAGAATGTTTTCTGTCTAGGTGACTCTCCTTAGGCACACTGTGTATTTTCAATCCCTTTCCTCTGTAGCCCAATAATCTCCTTGAACAGAAAATGTGGGAAAGCACTGAGTTATAGGATGTTATAGCACAGGTTCTCTTATGTTCTGAGTCCTCACTGACCTTGAAGAGCTAGGGTCAAAATATTGGCTATCCTTGTAGCCCTTCTTTTTCTCCAATTTTTGGTTTGTAAACTCGTATACTTACCCCTCCAGAACAAAAGCCTAGTGATACTATTATTCTATAACATAGGAACTTGAGCATGACATCACTGTCTTTTTGAATTTCAAACATCTTAGACTTAACTTGCAATCACTAAATATTGTATAGTCTCCCTAGTGTAAGATCTCAAAAGGAGAAACTTTCCCATTTTAAACATTCTTTACCAGAGAGATACATTTGTTAAAACCAATAAACACACACTGACACATCATAATCACCCCAAGTCTGTGCTTTACATTAGTGTTCACTTTTTCCAGAATACATGGCTTTGAACAAATATTTAATGAATGACATTTAACAGCAGTATAGTTTCATACAGATTATTTTAATCACTTTACACTTTCCTTTCTGTTCCACCTATTCACCTCTCGCACGCTGCTAGCTTGTGGGAAACATTGATGTGTTTGCTATTTCTATATTTTTGTCTTCAAGAAGACACACTGTGGGAATCACCCAGTATGCAACCTTTTCAGATGAGTCGTTTTACTTGATAATTTACACTTAAGTTATTTCTTCATCTTTTGATATCTTGGTAGATCATTTCCTGCTTTTTTAAAAAAACACTCAACCATATTCCATTGGTATAGATCTACTACAGTTTCTTCATTCATCTACAAAAGAAGTTTTGCTTTTATGTTCCAGAGTATGATTTTTATTGGTGATTGTTCTATGTGTACCCAAAAAGAATGCAAATTCTTTTCATGGACAGAGTTGTCAGTAAATACAAAATAGGAGAAGTTGACTACTCTTGTTGTTTGCATAATGTTAATTCTTATGGATTTTTGCATGCTTGATCTATCAGTAACCTGAAAGGTAGATGCTGAAGTCTCTCAATATAATGTAGATATTTTAGATTTCCACTCAGATGATTTGACTCTGTTGTTAAGTATGTATATATTTTAGAACTATCATGTATTTTTGGAAAATTAACACTTTTATTATTAAGTGCCCAATTTTGTTATGAAGTCTGTTTTGTTACTATAATATTGCTAATCTAGTTATGTTTGTATGTAAAATGTGGTGAAAGTTTAAATTGAAATTATTTAAACAGGGAAAGACATATTGTCATAAGTTCCCATTAAAATACATTCCTTCACTTAAAACATACTTATGCTATTGTTCTTGTCACTTTCTGAAGCAATTCTGAAAGTCTACTTTCAAGAGTGTCTATACTTCCACTGTCATAGCTGTGAATAACATAGATAAATATACATGCTAATATTTTTAGGAAACTATCTGTTACGTGGCACTCAACAGTGGCATTCACTGATTTTTTTTTTTATCATAGCTTATAAAGGTAGAAAAGATAACTTTCAGATCTGTTTTAGAAAATGCTAAGAATGATGAAGATAAGGTTGTCCAAAGTGGGGAGGGATTTTTTTTAAATTAATGGAAATATGTCGTTTAGGGTAAAAAGTAGTAAGTAAAACTCATGTCAATTACAAGTGAATACGCTTCAATGACAACCATCAACGTAAACGGACTCAATTCTCCAAATAAAAGAAATAGACTGACAGAGTGGATAATGAAGGAAAATTCAACCATATGCTGTATTCGAGAAACACATTTAATTCATAAAGAAAGTCATAAACTTAAATTTAAAGGATGGAAAACATCACTACATGCTCCAGCAACTAAAAACAAAACAAAACAACAACAAAAAACAACCAACCAAACTAACAAAAAAACCGGGTTTAGCAATCTTGTTTGCAGACACTCTGAACTTCCAACCGAGATTGGGAAAATGAAATAAAGAAGGCCACTATATACTGGTTAGGGCAAAAACTGAAGATGTAGAGGTAACATTCAAAAATATGTATAGACCCATCACAGGAGCAGCAAGTTATATAAAGTAAAACTTAGTGGACATGAAAAAATCTCATATCCAATACCACAATCTTAACAGGAGACATTAACACCCCTTTATCCCAAAAAGATAGGGCAAGCAGAAAATAATTAGTAAAAAAGAAGCAGACCTAAACTGGTATCTGGAGCAACTGGACTTAGTGGACATACACAGAGTGTTTCACGCAAATACTTCAGAATACACATTTTTTTTCCCAGTTGTACATGGGATATTCCCTAAAACAGACCACATAGTAGTCCATAGGTTAAGTAAATGCAAGAAAACAGAAATCATCCCATGCATACTAACTGACCACAATGCAATGAAATTAGAAATAAATGACAAAAGACATCACGAAATGCCAAAAATACATAGAAATTAAATGACACCCTTCTCAGCAACAAATGGGTTACAGATGAAATTAAACAAGAAATTAAACAATACGTAAAATTTAATGAAAATTCAAACACAACATACTGGAATTTATGGAATGCAATGAGAGCAGTTCTTAGAGGGAAATTTATGGCCCTGAAGTTACATATTAAGACAGAATGGGAACAAATAAATCCTCTAATGCATCACCTAAACTGACTAGAAACAGAAGAGCAAATGAAATACAAATCCCAAAGATGGGAAGAAATTATAAAGATTAGAGCAGAAATCAATTCAGTTGGGACAAAGAAAACAATACAAAGAATTAATGAATCCAAAAGCTGGTTCTTTGCAAGACTAAATAAAATTGATATGCCCCTAGCTAACCTCATCAAAAAGAGGAAGAAAAGGATTGAAATTCAAGCAATAAAAATTGAAAGGAGTGAAATTACTAAAGACCCAGCAGAGATTCAGAGGATCATAAATACCTACCTTGAGAATATTTACTCTCACAGAATTGAAGGCACAGAAGAAATGGACAGACTCTTACAAAACTATAAATTACCAAAACTGAATCAAGAAGATGTAAGAAATCTCAACAACCCAATAAGAGCCAATGAAATATAAAATGTAATAAAAAGCCTACCAACAAAGAAAAGTCCTGGACCTGATGGATTCATCACTGAAATCTACAAGAAATGTATAGAAGACATAAGTCCAATACTTCTCAAACTGTTCAATGAAATTCAAAAGGAAACTGTCCTCCCAAAATTATCCCTAGAAGCAAGTATTATACTGATACCAAAACCAGAAACAGATGCAACTTAAAAAGAGAACTACAGGTCAAATTCTCTCATGAACATAGATGTAAAAATCCTCAATAAAATCCTCACAACTAGGATACAACAATCACCAAGAAGATTATACACCATGATCAGGTGGGATTCATCCCAGGGATGCAAGGAGGGTTCAATATATGCAAATCTATAAAGGTACTACACTATATCAATAGACCCAAAGGTAAAAATCACATGATCATCTCAATTGATGCAGAAAGTGCTTTTTCAAAGTCTAACACTCTCTTATGTTCAAAGTCCTACAGAAACTTGGAATAGAGGGCCTCTACCAAAAGCTGATAAAAGTCATCTATGAAAATCCAACAGCGAACATAATTCTAACCAGAGAAATCAGAAGTCTTTTACTGTCAAATCTGGTACAAGAGAAGGATGTGCTCTACCACCACTCCTATTCAATACAGTTCTGGAATCATTAGCTACTGCCATTAGATATGAGAGAGAAATAAACGAAATAAAAATACATAAAGATGATGTTAAATTATCGTTATTTGCAGATGACATGATAATTTATCTGGAAGATCCCCAAAACTCCAAGCTACTAGAATTAATACAAAAAATTCAGTAGCATAGCAGGTTACAAAGTCAACACACGAATCATTTGCATTCCACTGCACAGATAACAAACACTCTGAGAGAGAAATTAGAGAAAAAATAACTTTTACAGTAGCACCGAAGAAAATGAAATACTTAGGAATTAGCCTAACTATAGAAGTAAAAGTGCTTTTCAATAAAAACTATACTATGCTGAAAAAAGAGATCCTAGAGGATTTCAGAAAATAGAAAGATATTACTTGCTCCTGTATAGGAAGAACCAACATTGTGAAGATGGCCATATTCCCTAAATTATCATAGAGATTTAATGCAATTCCCATCAAAATAATGTCAACTTACCTCACAGAACTGGAGAAGTCATTCCTAAAATTTCTTTGGAACCAAGAAAGACCCAGAATTACAAAGACAATCCTGAGCAACAAAAGTAAGGCAGGTGGCATTATAATTCCTGACCCAAAATTATACTCCAGAGCTACCGTGATATAATCAGCATGGTATTGACAGAAAATAGACCTGAGGATCAGTGGAATAGATTAGACAATGCAGAAGTAAATAAAAACACACTCAGTCACCTTATTTGTGACAAAGGGGACAAACATGTTCGCTGGAAGAAAAATGGCCTCTTTAACAAATGTTGATGACAAATTGGCTCTTCACATGTCAAAAACCAAAACTTGACCCAGGTCTATCACCATGCACTAAACTAAAGTCGAAATAGATTATAGATCTAAATATTAAAAGAGAAACATTAAATCTCCTGGAATAGAAAGTGGGAGAAAATCTTGAAGACATTGGGGTAGTGAAAAAATTCATGGACAAATATCAAAATGCACGTTTAACGCTTGAAAGCATCAACAAATGGGACTTCCTCAGGCTAAGAAGTTTTTGCACACCAAATTACCAACAGAGTGAAAAGACAACCTACAAATTTCAAAAAGATTTTAACTAATGAGAACTCAGACAAAGGTCTTCTATCTAGAATATATAAAGAATTGAAAACCATTAGGGTCCCAAAATTCAAAAACCCAATCCAGAAATGGGCAGCTGAGATGAACACACACTTCTCAGAGAAAGAAATTCAGCAAGCCTATAAATAGATGAAGAAATGCTCCACATCGCTAGCCATCCATGAAATGCAAATTAAAACAACACTTAGATACCATCTCACTCTAGAAAGAAGGGATATCATAAAGAAATCAACCAGCAATAAATGCTGGAGAGGTTGTGGAGAAAAATGAACCCTTCTCCAGTGCTGGTGAGAATGCAGATTGGCACAACCATTATGAAAAGTGGTGTGGAGGATCCTCACATAACGAGAACTGGAAATCCCATTGAATCCAGCTATCGCCCTACTGGGGATTTTCCCAGAACTGAAAACATCATACCATAATGATATCTGTGCACCTATGTTTATAGCAGCACAATTTGTAATAGCCAAATCTTGGAAACAACCAAAATGCCCATCATCTGAAGAATGCTTAAAAAAGATGTGGTATTTTTATACAATGGAATATTACTCAGCTATAAGGAATGATAAACTAGAAGACTTCATGTATAAAGGGTGTATCTTGAATGTACACTCATAAGTGAAATAAACCAGACCTATATGTGCAAATATCATATAGTCTCCTTAGTGTAAGGACACAAAAGAATAAATAAATAAATAAATAAATAAATAAATAAATAAATAAATAAATTTTGGGTGGTACCAGGAATCAATCTCAGGACCTTGGATTTTCTGCATTCTCAACTCCTATATATATATATATATATATATATATATATATATATATATATATATATAGATAGATAGATAGATAGATATAGATATAGATATAGATATAGATATATTTTTTTTTAGAAAAGTAACTTAAATACAAAATTCATTTGGAAGACCAAAAGCTGATGTTCATTGAGCGTTACTGTTTAACTGCTTGATCAGTCTTACATACCTATGTCTGTTGATCTAAACTGATTTGATGATGAAAATATATAATGCAACCATTGTTAAATTTTTCTTGTTTTGAAATTCTGTACTATATGTACACTTACTTGTTATTGTTTATTCTGTCTTTATTTCTGCTATTTGTACTCTTTAAAATAAAATTAAATCTATATAAAAGCCAATTAGAGTTACAATCATTTTAGCA
This sequence comes from Myocastor coypus, assembly GCA_004027025.1. Lineage (NCBI taxonomy): Eukaryota > Metazoa > Chordata > Mammalia > Rodentia > Myocastoridae > Myocastor > Myocastor coypus. Next base: position 9,556 of record PVJA010015778.1, on the reverse strand, counting down.
ATCCTGTGTACGTATATACATGATTTTTCCTCTTCTTTTTTCTTTTCTCCTTTCCCTCATCTCAGTTGTTTTTTTCATTTGCTTAATTTCTTTCTTTCTTATTATATTTATTAAAATTTTTAGATTTTGTTTACTGTTTCAGCTTGTCACACTAGGGAGACCATATAATGTTTACAGATGTGTTCTGATTTTCTTCAGACAGTATAGCCTTTGGTTGCATCAATTTGCCTATAAAAGCTTAATGTTTATCTTTTTTATAGCTTTGCAATATTCCATTGTATAAAAATACCACATCATTTTTATCCCTCCAAATACTCAGTTGGTGAGTATTTGGGTTGTTTCTAAGAGTTCGATGTGACAAATTTCACTGCTATAAACATGTGCGCACACATGTCACTTTGGTATGATATTTTCAGTTCTTCAGGAAAAATATCCAAAAGGGGAATAGCTGGGTCAAATTAGACTTCTAATCCTAGCTTTTTGAAGAATCTGAAAATACCTGAATTTTTTAGGTCATAGTGTTAGGTGAAGCAAAGCAGACACAGAGGTTAAATATTGCATGGTTGCTTTCATGTAACAATCCAAAGTATAAGTAATTTAAATATAAAAATATAAGAGACATTGTAAAAAAGAAAAAAGGAGGAATCCTTGAAGATGTGAATTGAGTCTGGAGAAGAGAAAAGGGAGACTGGTGCGGGGCAGTAAAAGTTACCAAGACTCAGTATACACATGTACAAATTTGCCAAGATGAACATAATTATTGTATATCACAAACAGTTACTGATGAAGAATATTTTTCTGGATGTTTCCCTTAAGTTAATATATTTTATAAATTTAGATGCATCTTAATGTAACACCACTATTGCTTATCCTTTAGTTCAGGTACCTTACTCTTCTTTACTTTTGGACAATATTGTTATGCATTTCACTTATAGGTATACATACTATAATCACCTGGCTATTCTTACTACCCTAACCAGATATATTTTAGATCATTTAAGAATTATACAACATAATTTTTCATCTATTCTATGTTTAAAATTATACCTTTTGAATTTTAAGCTTGAGTTTCTTCTTTTTTTTTTCTTTGTCTTTTTGAGACAGTGTCTCACTATGCAGCTCAGGCTGGCCTTGAGCTCACTTTTGTAGCCCAGGCTGGTCTCGAACTCGCACCGATCCTCCTACCTCAGCCTCCCGAGTGCTAGGATTACAGGCGTGCACCACCACGCCTGGCTTTGAGTTTCTGACTTACATTTCTTTACTTCTATGAAAGGAATTTTTTTGTGGCCTGCTCAGCCAACCCTGGGGATGGGCTTGGCACAGCATGTGATGTCCTGGATGAACCTGCAGTCCCGGAGCACTTGCCTAAGCTTGCCTAACTAGGTGCTTTAGATGGCTGAGATATCTTGCTGGCCTCAAAAATTTTAAAATGTTTCCTGTAGCAAAGTTTCTGCTGATATGGATTCCTTCTGTTTTTGTTTATTTTAGAAAGTTTTCTTTGCTTTGTCTTTTGAAGGATAATTTTAGTACACATGGATAATTTTAGTGTTTTTTTAATTTCAGTAAACTGAACACTTTATGCCACTTTTTATTAAAAACTGGGAAAATTTGAAGAGAAATTAAAACAAAATTTCAAAACAAGATAATAGGAGGGTAACAAATGTTAATACATTGGCTATTGTTATCTTTAAATTAGTTACCCAGAGGATAACATATCAGCTGTTAATTGTGCAAATCATATTAGCACAAACCTTTTATTTCAATCAACTAGGAGAGAGTAGTAGTATACAATCTTAACTGATATATGCATTAGTTACACACATATTATATATACATATATATATATATGTATATATATATGCTTTTCTTTTCCCTCATTTTCTGCATTGTAGTTTCTCTTTCCTTTAGAAGTTTCTTCTCATTTTACAGTACTTATTATATATTTTGGATCACATTTACTTTTTCAGCTTCTCATATTAGAGAGCCAATACAATGTTTACATATGTGTATCTGCTTTATTTAACTTATGAATGTGGTCTCAAGTTGCATCCACCTATCTATAAAAGTCTCCAGTTTTTCCTTCTTTATGACTGAACATTATTGCACTATCTAAAAAGATTACATCGTTTTTATGGATTCCTTGGTTGTTGGGTACTTACGTCGTTTCCAAGATCCACCTACTACAAACTGTGTTGCTATAAACATAAGTTCACATATATTGCTGTGGTATGATGTTTTTATTTTTTCTGAGAAAATACCCCAGAGGGGGTAAAATGGGCTAAATGGGCCCTTTAGTTTTTGAGGAATGTTTAAATTGAATTAGACAGTGTTTGAAACAGTCTATAACCCCATCAACAGTGTAGAAAGGTTCTTTCCATTATCAACACTCCAGAATTTGATATTATTTAATTATAGGATAATAGCTATTTTTCCACGGTGAGATAGAATTCCAGTATTGTTTTAATTTGTATCCCTCAAGTGACCAGTAATGTTGAACATTTTTGGTATATTTATTTTCTGCTTGTATATATTCATATGACAAGTGTGTAATCATCTCAATGCTCGTTTTTTGATTGGTTCTTTAAATTTGGGAGGTATGATTGTTTTGAGTTCTTTATGTGTTCGCCATAGTAATCCTTTGTCTGAGGAACAGCTGGCAAACATTTTTTCTGATACTGTGGGTTATGTCTTCATTCTGCTGGTGGATTCTCATGTTGTGCAATAGCGCTTTAATAAGATGAGAATCCAGTTGTTAATTCTTTGTGATAGTTCCTGTGCAATAGGAATTTTATTAGTAAAGTTTTTGCCTTCATTGGTGTCTTCAAGAGAGTTATTTAAGCTGGGCGTGGTGGCTTACGCCTATAACCCCAGCACTTGGGAGGCTGAGGCAGGAGGATTGGTGCGAGTTTGAGACCAGCTTGGGCTACAAAAGTGAGCTCAAGGCCAGCCTCAACTGCATAGCGAGACCCTGTCTCAAAAAAAAGAGTTATGTATTCTATCTTCCAGTGGATTTAATGTTTCTGTTTTAATATTTATATTTTTGATCCATTTCAAATTAAGTTTAATGCATTGTAAAGACGTGGGTCCAATTTTAATCTTAAGCATGTGCAGAGCCAGTTTTTTTTTTTTTTAGCACTTTATTAAAGATGCTATTTTTCTTCCAGTGAAGTTGTATGACACTTTTGTCAAAGATAAGGCGACTGACTATGTCTGGAGATGGTTTTGCATCTTCTAATCTGATACACTTTTCTTTGGGTCTGTTTTATTATCAGCACCGCACTACTTTTATCATAGTAGCATTACTGCATAGTTTTAAGTCAGAGATTGTAATGGTTCTTCCCTGCCTTTGTTGCCCAGAATTAACTTTGCTATTTTAGATCACTTCTGTTTCCAAAACAATTTTAGGATTGTTTTCTCTTATTCTATGAATATGATATGGGAATTTTAAGTATATTTCCATTAAATATGTGCAACGGTTTTGGAAAGTTTGGTCATTTTCTTTGTATTGGTTCTTCTTCCCCAAGAACAACAAATATTTTTCCATTTTTTGATATCTGCTTGAAACTTCTTTTTCAGAGTACTGTAGCTTTCAACATAGGGGTCTTTTACAAGACTCCCTAGACTGATTCCTAGGTATTTCATTTCTTTGGATGGTACTATGAAAGCTGTTGCTTTCCTAATTTCCCTCTCAGTGAATTTGTTATTTGTGTATAGGAAGGTTATGATTTTTGAGTGTCAAGTTGGTATGCAGCTACACTAATTAATTTACTTAGTAAATCTAGGAGTTTTTTGAGTGGAATTTTGTGGTCTTCTATGTGGGGTATTATGTTATCCACAAACAATAATAATTTAGTTTCTTCTTTTGCTATTGTCATTCTTTTTATTTCTCTTGTCTAATTGTTCTGGCTAAATTTTCTAGGACTATGGTGAATAACAGTGGAGTCCGTGAACATCCTTTCCTTGTACCTGACCTTAAAGGGAAAGCTTTTAGCTTTTCCTGATTTAGTATGACGCTGCATGTTGATTTTTCATAAATGGTTTTTATCAGATCGAAATAAAGACCATATATTCAAATTTTATGTAGGGGTATTAGCGTGAATGAGTGCCAGACTTTGTCAAAAGCTTTTTTTTGCATCTATTCAGTTGATTGCATGAACTTGTCCTTCTTTCTGTAAATACAGTGTATTATATACCGCTATCTATCTATCTATCTATCTATCTATCTATCTATCTATCTACCTTCTGTCTGTCTATCATGTATCTAACTATGTAACAATCCCTCCATTCCTGAGATGAATACTATTTGGTTATGACGTATAATCTTTAAAAATTTTTTATTTTAAGGAGAAAAAAGTAAACAACAAGAATAGAGAAAAACCCAAAACAATATAAAACAATAAAAATGGTACAGAATTACAAACTAATGATATATAATTAACAATCAACATTATACTGCATATTGTTATCATCAAAATTACCACTTGGTTTACCATATAGAGGCATAAAAGATTGACTAAACAACTAAACATTAATTCTTCCTGTCAATAAACCCTTTTTTTCCGTGTCCTTTTCTTTTTTCTTTTAAAATTTATTTTATTTTTTATTTTTTATTTTTATGTATATTTACAGGGGTATTTACCTGTCACACTACTTTTTAAAATTTATTTTAATGAGAGCATAACATGAAAGTTTTTCAACAGTGGTAGTTATATTGTACATTGTTGTTTTCGAACTAGTTGCTAAGATTACAGATATTAGCATATAATATTGGTCAAAGTAAAAATTTTGAACATTAATAGATACCCAGCAAAATCTGTTAGAATTTAGTAGTATAAACAGGTTAGCTATGTTATGTATATATTTGAGTGTTTTTCCCCTTGTCTACCTTTTCTTTTTTTAATTTTTATTTTCTTTTTTTTTCTTGTTTCAGAACTTTTGTTTGTTTATTTATTTTTATGGCCAGCTCAGCCTGCCCTGAAGGCAGGGCTGGAGCAGCATGTGGTGCCGGGGATCAAACTGTGGTCCCCGCAGCCTCCTGCAGGTGCTTTAGACCACTGAGCCATCCTGCCGGGCCTCTGTCTACCTTTTCTTGATTACCTCATCTCAATTATTTATTCCCTATGTTCACTTTCTTTCCATTTTACTATATCTAATGTATTTTAAGATTCTATTCATTTTTTCATGTTCTTAAACTAGGGATATAATATGGTGTTCACACGTGGGTGTGATTTATTTCACTTATGACTATAGTCTCTATTTGCATCCATTTACCAGCAAAAGCCTCAAGTTTATCTTTTTATAACTGACAAATACTCCATTGTATAAAAACACCACATCTTTCATGTCCATTCATCTGGTGATGGGTATTTGAGTTGTTTCCAAGATTTAGCTATGATAATTCGTGCAGTATAAACAAGGTGCCCACATATTACTGTAGTATGATGTTTTAAGTTCTTTTGATAAAATACCCAGAAGGAGAATAGCTGGGTTAAATGGAATTTCTAATCTTAGCTTTTTGCAGAGTCTTTACACTAATTTCCATAGGGATTGTACCAGTCTACATTGCCATCAAAAGTGTAGAAGTATTCCTTTCCCCACATAGTCTCTCAAACATTTGTTATCAGTTGAGTTCTTTATGATAGCCACTTTTTCTGTAGGGAGGTGAAGTATCAGTGATGTTTTAATTTGCATTTCTCATGCAACATTTTTTCATTTACGTATTTGCCATTTGTATTTCTTCCTCTGAGAAGTGTGTATTCATCTTAGAAACACATTTTTTTAATTAGGTCTTTGCATTTTAGGGCTCTATTTTTTTTTCAGTTCTTAAGATATTCTACATAGAAGTCTACTGTCTGAGTGACTGTTAGTTAAGATTTTTCCCCAATTTGTGCATTGTCTTTTCACTCTATTGGTAATTTATTTGTTTTTTCTTTCTGTCTTTTTGAGACAGGGTCTCACTACTCAGTTCAGGCTGGCCATGATCTCACTTTTGTAGCCCAGGTTGGCCTCAAACTCACATCGATCCTCCTGCCTCAGTCTACCAAGTGCTGGGCTTATAGACGTGTGCCACCATGCCTCATTGTTGGTGATGTCTTTTGATGTGCAGAAACTTCTAAATCAAATCAGGTCCCAGTAGTTGAGATTTTGAGATATTTCCCACGTAGTTTGGTTTTTCTTCATTAACTCTCTGCCTACTCCTACCTCTTCAAGATTTCCACCTAATTTTTCTTCCAGAAAATTTAATATTTGTTTTACTGTTTAGATCTTTAAGCCATTTTAATTTTAGTTTCGTGTGTGGTGATTGACCTGATAAAGTTTCAGTTTTTGGCATTTGGAAAGTCAGTTATTCCAGCATCATTTGTTAAAGAGGTTATATTTGTTCCACTGAACTTGTTTGGCTCCTTTGTCAAAAATAAGGAAACTGAGTGGGTTTGTAATAGTGTCTGTATCTTCTAATTTGTTCCACTGATCCTTGGCTCTGTTCTTTGTTTGCCTGTACCATACTGATAGTGGTACCTTTGTAGTATAATTTTAAGTAATGGATAGCAATGAGTCCTGCCTTGCCTATATTGGCCGTGATTGCCTTTAATATTCTAGATCTTTTCTGGTTCCACATGAATTTTAGGTATGTTTTATCTAGATTAGTAATGTATGCTGACGATATTTTGGTAGTGATTCCATTAAATCTGTATAAGAATCTTGGGAGTATGGGGATTTGGACAACTTAGTTGCTCCTATCCGGGATCAAGCAATATCTTTCCACTTTTGATATTGTCTTTGATCACTTTTTTCTGAGTACTGTAATTTTCATTGCAATGAAATTTTATTTCTTTTGTTAGATTAATTCCTAAATATTTCATTTTTGGATACTATTTTAAAAAGGTGTTCTTTCTCTAATTTCTCTCTCAATGAGTTTTTTGTTTGTGAAAAAGAAAGTTTTTGATTTTGGGGCATTGACTTTTTTTTTTTTTTTTTTTTGTCTTTTTGAGACAGGGTCTCGCTATGCAGTTGAAGCTGGCCTTGAGCTCACTTTTGTAGCCCAGGCTGATCTCGAACTCGCACCAATCCTCCTGCCTCAGCCTCCCGAGTGCTGGGATTACAAGCGTGAGCCACCATGCCCGGCTTGGGCATTGACTTTGTACCCTGTTATGCTACTGAATTTGCTTATTACTTGTTAGAGTTTCTTGGTGGAGCTTTTTGGGTCTTTGATATAGAGTATTGTGTCACTTATGAATAATGATAATTTAACTTCTTCCTTTCCAATTCTTATTCATTTTATTTCTGTCTCTTTTCTAGTTATTCTCACTAAGCTTTCCAGAACTATATTGAACCCTAGTGATGATAGTGCACATTCTTGTCTTATATGTGATTTTAGAATGAAAGATTTCAGTTATTTTCCATTTAGTGATGTTGGCTCTTGGTTCATCGTAGATGGCTTTTATTATACTTAAACACAGCCATCTTGTCCAATTTTTTATAGAGTTTTTATCATGAATGAGTGTTGAACTTTGTCAAAAGCTTTTTCTTCATTTATTGAGATGATCATGTGTTTTGTTTTGGGCTCTGTTGATATGGTGTATTACATTTATAGATTTGCATATATTGAGACATCCTCGCATCCCTGGCATGAACCCCACCTGGTCATTGAGTATAATCTTCCAGATGACTTGTTATATTCTATTTCCTAGTATGTTGAGGATTTTTACATCTTTGTGACAAAGAGTGGCCTATAGATTTTTTTTTGAGTTCAGTCTCTGGTTTTGGTAGCAGTGCAATACTTGCCTCCAGAGATAAATTATGGAGAATGACTGTTCAATTTTATTAAAGAGTTTGAGTATTATTGTGATTAAATCTTTTCCAAATTTCTTATAGAAGTTATCTGTGAATACAATAGGACCAGAACTTTTATTTATTGGGAAGTTTTAATTATATTTTCAGTGTCCTTTACTGATATTGGTTTAAACAGAATTTTTATATCTTCCTTATTCACTTTTGGTTATTCATACATATCTAGGAATCTATCCATTTTCTTCCATCTTTTGAGGGTAAAGGTTTTTGATGTAGTTATTGATCTTCTGAGTTTCAGGAAGATCTACAGTAATTTCACATTTTTCACTCCTCATTGCTTGAATTTCCGTTTTTTATTTCCTTTTTTTTTATGAGGTTGGCTAGGGATTTACCAGTTTTATTTAATCTTTCAAATATCCAATTATTTGCTTCCTTAATTCTTTGTATTGTTGTCTTTATCTCCATTGCATTTATTTCTGCTCTAATTTTTATAATTTCTTGCCTTTTTGGGCTTTGGGCTTGATTTGGCCTTCTTTTTCTAGAAGCTTGAGGTGCAGCACTAGGGCATTTACGTGTTCTCATTCTCTTCACCTATTGTCTGAGTTCACCACTAAAAATTTCCCTCTGAGAATTGCTTTCATTGCATGCCACAAAACTCCAGTGAATGGTGTTCGAATTGTAATTGGATTGTAAATATTGTTTAATTTCTTGTTTACTTTCATCTGTGCCTTATTGATTGTTGAGGATGGTGTTATTTAATTTACATGTGTTTGTGGTATTTTGTGGTTTCTATTGTCATTAATTTTGAGTTTCATTGCACTGTGGTCAAATAATACGCATGGGATAATTTCAATTTTCTTGCATTTACTTAAGCATGATCTATGGGCTAGTATATGGTCTACTTTAGAGACAATCCCATGTGTAGCTGAAAAGATGGTGTCTTCCTATGTTCTTGAGTGGGACACTGTAAATGCCCACTAACTCCATTTGTTCAAAGTTTTGGTTCAGTTCCTCTACTTCTTTGCTGATTTTTGTCTACATGTCGTGTCTATTTGAGATCATGGGTTGTTAGCCTCCTCTGTTAAGACTGTGTTATTAGTTATATGATTTTCCATGTCCTTTAAAATTTGTCTGATATAGGTGGGTGTTCTTTTGTGCATATATATTTATTATTATCATCTCTTCCTGTTCAAGTTTTCACTTAACCAATAATTAGTGATCTTCTTTTAAATTTTTTTCCATTTTCATACAAATGACTCAAATTTATCTTTCTTTACAGCAGAGTAGTACTCTGATGTATATAAATACAAAGCTATTATCAGGGAATCTGGAAAAGTGCTCCATAGAGAATTTGGCAGTTCCTGAAGATAAAATTCAGCCTCATTGCCCCATGGCTGCTCCCAGAAATCAGGGCCAAGCTAGGTGGCTGAGGTGACCCAGGAGTGAAGGGGTTAAACTCTGGGTGGCTGCGCCTGCCCTCACCCCTAAAAAGAGAAAAAATTTAAGCATTCACTGCTTCTTTGTGTTTTTCACTGTCTTTCTTTCTCTCACTGTTTCTTATTCTCTTTACAAAGTTAAAAAAAAAGATAAAAATGAAAAAGAAGGGAGTGGAGTTTATTGATAAATGCAACCTGCTGGACACATCCAGAGTCAGAAATGGAACTTTAGCTCTTCTCTCCCTCCCTCCCTCCCTCTTTCCTCCCCTCCTATCCTTCCTTCCTCCTACTCTCCCTCCTTCCATCTCTCCCTTCCTCCTTCCCGTCCTCCC
>PVJA010015777.1:23613-44782 GCA_004027025.1 Myocastor coypus | reverse complement strand
GCCTGGCAAGTGCAAAGGTCGTGAGTTTGAACCCTGGTTCCGCAAAAAAAAAAAAAAGCTAGAAAAAGGGGTGGTGGTGCTAGGAATGTAGCTCCGTATAAAGCTCTGGGTTTAGCCCCAGGGCAGGAAAAAAAAAAAGAAGGAAAGAATGAAAGAAAGAAAGAAAGAAAGAAAGAAAGAAAGAAAGAAAAAAAGAAGATGGGTCCAGCGGGATGGCTCAGTGGTCTAAAGCGCCTGCTTGGGAAAGCTTGGGCGGCTTCAGGGACCGCAGTTCGAACCCCGGCACCACGTGGTGCGCCAGCCCTGCCCTCGGGGTGGGCTGAGCCAGCCATAAAAATGAGTGAATAAGCAAATAAAGGTTATGAAACAAGAAAAACATAAATAAATAAAAATAAAAAAAAGAAAAAAAGAAGATACCTGATATTAACTGGATAAGCACAAGTCAATACTGCAGTAAGATGTCACTACACATCTATTAGCATAGCAAAAACCGAAGCCAATCCAAACAGCAACACAAAACTCACAATTCCTGTACTGACAATGAGGCAGAGAAACTGAAATTCTCATGCATTGTGGACAGTACTGTAAAACAGCACAGTCACTTGGGAAAACAATTTGGTCATTTCTGGAGAGCTGAATTCCTTCCTCCCACAGGCCTAGTGGCTCCATGCCTACGTGCTTACCCAGGGCTAGACGGAGGGAGGAGAGAGGTTTTGGAGCATCTTGGCAGGGGCCACCCCTTTAGCAGTGGACCGAGAAATTCTATCTGCCACATTGCTCTCTGGCTGTCTGTGTTCTATCAGCCAGTATGGTTTGATTCTGTACTTAGGTGAACCCAGCAGAAGTTGAAGCTCAGTTTGATGTGGAAGAAAAGGAGCGCAGGAAGGAGTGACCCGCATCCCAGGTTGGAGTCTGTCTCAGGACAAAGCTGTGAAGGTCAGGAAGCACGCGGAAGATGGGCTGAGCCAGTTTGTGCCTGGACCTCTGTCCCCAAGGGACACTGGATGGCCTTGCATGGCAAGGCTTGGGAGTTGTGAGCCCGACCAAGAAAGCCATTTTCTAGAAAGCCAACCATAAGTCAAAAATTCTAGAGAAAGTCTTTTTTATAAGCCTTATTTAAAACACATAGATGTCCGCCCCCTTTTATTCAGAGCATATATTGTCCTTAACTCTTCTCTTGCTACACAAATCAAATTAGTTTGGAGTAATTTAATTTTGAAAGGGTAACAGAGTTCTGTGTTGTTTTTGCTTTAACATGCTTGGGAAAACAATGTGAAATGAGCAGAAGCCAGGATCAAAAGTAAATTTGCAGGGGCCCGGCGGGATGGCTCAGTGGTCTAAAGCGCCTGCTTGGGGAAGCTTGGGCAGCTTCAGGGACTGCAGTTCGAACCCTGGCACCACATGCTGCGCCAGCCCTGCCCGCGGGGTGGGCTGAGCCAGCCATAAAAAAAAAAATGAGTGAATAAACAAACAAAGGTCCTGAAACAAGAATAAAAATAATAAATAAAATTTAAAAAAAAAAGTAAATTTGCAGGTAGGTATGTGCCAGCTAGTGGTTTTTTTGCGGGACCGGGGTTTGAACTCACGACCTTGCACTTGTCAGTCAGGCACTTGTGCCATGGAGCTATCTCCCCAGCCCTGTACCAGCTAGTGTTAATGTGTAACCTTTTTGTCTTTCTGATCCCTATCTCTACTTAAGTTATGCTTTTTTCAAAAGACAACTAAGGCTAGTAATGATTTTTTGAAAAAAGTTTCAATGATGTGAAATAAATTCCTATTTTTGAAGGAGGGGAAAAGTGGTTTCCATGGGCCGGGGGATAGGCAGAGTGGAGTTGGTGTTTAATGTGCATTGAATTTCAGTTTAAGAAGACAGAAAAGTTCTGCAGATGGATGGTGGTGCTGGTTTCACAGCAGGAGTGTGCTTAGTGCTGCTACATACTTACAGTGGTTAAAATGTTAACTATGCACATTTTGCTCCAATTAAGAATCCCACATAAAGGGCCAGTGAGATAGCTCAGTGGACTAAGCGTCTGCTTAGGCAAGCCCAGGGACTGAAGTTGCATTTCCCTGCACCACATGCTGCACTGGCCTTCCCCTGGCCACTGAGCTGGCCACCGAGACCAAGTGTGGTGGTGCACACCTATAATCCCAGCGCTGGGGAGGCTGGAAGCAGGAGGATCACTATGAGTCTGAGCTGCATAGTGAGACCCTGTAACAAATACATTTTTTGAAAAATGACAATAAGATGAAGCAAACTGAACATATCTGTAATATATAGATCCAGCAAAAGTTTCACACCTAGAGTACATGAAGGGTATTGCAAATTAATAAGAAAAAGACAAACCAATATTAAACAAGGCAAAAGACCAGGACAGGCATTTAGTAGATCCACACGGCTGATACAGTATTCAAGGAAATGCAAGTTAAAAGCACAGTGACCTTGTCCTTGGGGTTGCTGAGCCGGTGTCAAGAGTCATGCCTGTAATCCCAGTGCTGAGGAGGCTGAAAACTGGAGGATCACCACCAAGCCCAGTCTGCACAGTGAGACCCTGCACCAAACACAGAAATTGGGGGGAAAAAAGCACAGTGAAGTAGTACTACCTCTCTTTCTTCCTGAATGACTAAAATACTTTTTTAAAAAAATACTTTAAAGGTTTTCACTACCAATTAAGACCGGTGCTATTATATATGTCTTATCTTGCTGATATAGTGTAAATTGGTACCACAAATTTGGAAAACTGTTTACAAACAACTATTGAAGCTAATCCTAAAACTATTCTAGGGCCAGAGATATAGCCCAGCAGCACAGCACTGCCCGACAAGTTCAAGATCCTGAGTTTGACTCCTGGTACCAAAAAAATTAAAACAAAACAAAAAACCTAAAACTTCTATGATTCGATAATTTCACTACTAAGTATTTCCAAAAGAAACGAGTGCATTATATACCGAGATGCATACATAGAAATGTTCACTGAATATTTACTCATGATAATGAAACTTGGAAAGCAACTCATGAGCAATCTAATGAATTGTCAACAGAAAACGGTGCAGTCCTGAACATTTAAATGCTACACACAGTGATCTGGGTGAATCTCATGGACATAGGATGAATGGAAAACCCAGATACAAGAAACCATGTATTGTACGATTCCATTCATATGAAGTTCAAAAAATGCAACATGAAGTCTATGTGGTGGTTACCTTGGGTGGGGGTTTTGAGAGAAACAAAGCAGACTTTTCAATGCTGTGAATGTTCTGTTTTAATCTGAATAGTGGTTAAGTGCATGTTTATGTTAAAATTATACACTTTAGTGCAATTTTTATATAATCCTATATATTGTATTTAGTACAGGGTCTACAGGGTCTCACTATGTAGATTGGACTCATAGTGATTCTTCTGGATTCAGTCTCTCAAGCCCTGGGATTACAGGTGCATGCCACCATGCCCAGTCTCTGTCACCCTCTCAGTATGACCTGGGGATGGGGCCAGCACAGAATGCTAGGGACTGAACCCCGGCTGCTGTGCTCTGTCTAAGCTCTGTTTAACCCTCTGAGCTATCTGTCCAGGCCCCTATATTTTAATTTAAAAAAGATATCACATAAAAGTGAAAATATATAATGCAAAGTAGAAGATGCTTATCCCCCACACACGACAAAAAGATTAATATTTAGAATACATTTTGAGAACTTTAGAAATCAATAAAGGAAAGTCAAAGCACTCAGGAGAAGAAATTGTTGAATCATAAATGGAAATTTCATAGCAGGAACCCCTATGGTCAGTAAACACAGGAAGACACATCTAACATCGCCCTAGTCAGGGAAGAGCTGGTGAGGCTACAAGATTGTATCTTCTTTTTTAAAAAATTATTTATTTATTATTATTATTTTTTCTTGTTTCAGAACCTTTGTTTGTTTACTCACTCATTTTTATGGCCGGCTCAGCCCGCCCCGAGGGCAGGGCTGGCGCAGCATGTGGTGCCAGGGATCGAACCGCTGTCCCTGAAGCCGCCTAAGCTTTCCCAAGCAGGCGCTTTAGACCACTGAGCCATCCTGCCAGGCCCCAAGATTGTATCTTATACCCAAGTGATAGTCAAGGCCTCAGAGGCTGGGCACAATCAGCTCTAGAGTGACTGGAGGTGAAAAAGCTCTCCTATACCTCACTGGCAAGACAAGGAACGGACACAGCCGACGAGAAATGGGAATGGTGTCCTGATATGAAGTTGTAGACCCAGAGCCCAGCAGTTTCCACCAGCATCCACTGGATGGCAATGCTCACAGCCGCACTGTCCACCAGTGGCAAACACCGAGGATCAACACAAATGCCCCAGAGCAGAGAGAGTATTCACAGATGGTGGTCCGTCTGCACGGTGGTGTATGATGTAGCGGGGCATATCGGGGAGCAGCAGTGTGTTTAATGTGGATTAATTTTCAGCACAAGTAGGCAAAAGGCAAGTCTCAGAGGCCTGCATGTGGCTTGATAGCCTTTTTATAGAATTCAAAATCAAGCAATGTCACACACACACACGTTCGCAATGGACATCAAGGAAACAGCAAGCACACAATGCCAGTGGCAGGGGTGGGGGAAGGGGTGCAGTGGGAAGAGTGCTCATTGGCGGAAGTGAGCACTGGTGTAGTCGCATTCTTGGGTTGGCAAACGACAGTCCCTTAGGTCATTAACTAAACAGGGTCATGCATCCATCAGCAGCGTGTTATGAAACAAAGATTACAAAGGACTCAATTCTACATTATCTAAATCATCTTCAAAAGCTGAAAGCTGCATCTGGGCCTGGAAGATTTATTCTTCTCTCCTCTAGATCTGAGACTTCTGTTACCAACATGCTGTTTTTCAGGCCGAAAGACATCTGACTTTGATTCCCTGTTTCATATTTATTGGAGCCAGAGACACCGCAGCCGGTATTGTTCCAACCAGATTTCAGCTGAGACAGAATATATAACTCAGAACTTTGGAATGGGGTCCCAATGATGGATCCAAGTGCTACTCAGTAAATGGATTACAGAAAACTGGAGAAAGAAGTCCAGATTTCTGAGTGTTATGTCTACATTAAAGCTACTTAGATTGAGAACTTCCTAGAAGCCTCCTACCACAACAGACTCATTTAATGTGAACCGATCGATCTTTTTGTTTAGCCAGGAAACATTCCTTCTCCAAATGCATGAGATCGTGTGGGTGTGTCTGCTGGAGTTTGCATCGATGAATTCATATCTGAAACTTGACAAAAGAGAGCTGCAATGCAGAATAGCGCTTAGAAACAGGGGCACATTTGGCTTGAGATTTTGTAATTCCCAATAAACTGCTCTTTTTCTCAGATTAGCCTTTGAAGAACTCAGGAGGTGGGGCCAGGAGGGCAATGCCCAGGAATTACCTCAGCAGCAGCTTCTTCACAGGGAAACGCAGGAGCTGGCTGTGGGGCAGATCCCCTACACCACAGTTAGTGGCTCTGGATACAGATGCCAGAAAGCTGCCTCTTTCCCATTCACGGCCACACTTTAGCCCATCTTGACTAGAAATCTGTCGTGTCATCTTATTGGTTTCCGTAAGTGACCTCATATAATTTTCCGTCTTGTGAGATCTTGTGACAGTCTTATCAGAACTGCGCTTTTGGCTTCATTTTCCTTTGGAGCCTACGAGCGCTGGTCATAAAGTCATCGTGAAAAGTAAAAATCCTGTGTGATGTCATGATAGGAAGACAATGCGTCACCCCTCAGACATCTGGCAGTCATCCCTAGCAGAGAGCCAATTGCTTAGTCTTCTTTTGAGCAACAGAGAGAGTAGCTGGCATACATTAGATTCCATGTGTATCAGTTAGGGTTTACTAGAGGAATAGATTTAATATAAAATACTACATGTGCCACGTAAGGATTTCCAAGGTAGGCTACGGTGGCCACCTATAGAATTAAGGGTGAAAGAATGCAAAAGGGAAATTTGTGTGTCAGAGAACCAGAGGATGCAGTCGAAAGTTGAAGTCCTCACTGTAGAGTGCCATGTGAGTCTGTACTGGCAAACTGAAGGGTCTGCCTGGGAAGCTTAAAGACAGCGTCCAAAGATGATGCTGAAGACCAGAGATCCTCTGAAGAAGCAAAGCCAGACTTCCTTCTTTCCCTTTTTATTCTATCCAGGCTACAAGCCTATTGGCTGCTGCCGCCCACACCCAAGGCGTGTCTTCTCTCTCCATTAAGCCCATCATCCACACACACCCAGAACTGTGCTAACCCAATTAACTATCACATCATGCTTGAAAAAAGGAACTTTTGAACACCTGAACAATGCCTGGCCACATTGGAAGGGGCCATAGAGAGGCAAATTCAGCTGTCCAGGCTCATAGGCTCACTGTGGGGCAAACACTTATTGGCCCAAAGGGGAGGCTCCACTGTCCGCACGGTTGACATTGGCCCCTCCCTCTCCCACTGAGCTCAAATTGTTGAATGCACTGAAGAGAAGGGCTCAGGTGCTGCTCTGGGCTGCGTCTGACTTCAGCACTCCTGGCCCTCCTAACACGCCCTGCTCTCCCAAAGTCTCAGGAAGCTGGCAAGAGTCCCTGACATTTCTGAAGAGTTTTCTGTACAAGTCACGGGATCAGAAGAAGGGTGCTGCCTCCTGCAAGGTACAGGTCAGAAGCCAGGCTAGGAAATGAAACCAATGGCAGGGATAGGTTTGGTACTCTATCAAGACCCATGGGGAATCCTGCATGGGGCATGAAGAAGTCAGAGAGGGAGGGGAGAGCCTCAGGAGGTGGTGACAAGGCCACTAAGAGAAGCACCCTGGCAGACAGAAAACATTTGTTGGCTTTTTGAGGGATTTTGTGGACGCAAGTTAGGCTTTGCCCAGGGCTCTATTGCAGTACCAGGGAATCGAACTTGAGACTGGTAATGAGGATTCAACTTGAGACCTTGCACTTGCCAGGCAGGTACTTATGCCTCTGAGCTATCTCCCCAGCCCAGCTCTGATATTTAATAAGGATAGTTTCTTTTGCACACTCAGCTCTTCTTCATTTTCAGGAAAGCATCTCATCCCAGTCCTGGAAGTAGAGAAAACTTAATTTCGGCTTAGCCCTCCCACATTCTTAGCTGGGACACACAAGGGACAGAATTAGCACAGTAAAGCAAGTAAATTTATTGTTTGTGAGGCCCGTGTAGGAGACACACAGTGTGGCGGCTTAGAAATGCAGCTTTTATGTCATGGTCAGCAAAAGACAATAAACTCTACACAAGCGGTAAGGAAAAGGAAAGCAGTCGTGGGCTTCTCAAGGTGGGAGGGTGAATAAATGGGAAGACACTAAGGGAGCTGGTTTATAGGTTCTTGTGCTGTCTCTGAGCTGGTAAAGCTGTAAAGGAGAGGATGTGTATCCTGTCTTTAGAAAGAAAAGCTAGAGGGGAGCACAGAAAGAGCTTCCCCCTTTGTGTACTGCTTCTCATTTACTTTAGCTCAAAAACATCTGTCAAAGAGGCACATTCTCAGGTGACATATCCTAGTTTCTTTCACCCCAAAATGGGGACTAGCAAATTCCAGGGAGTGTCTTGCCAGCTCATGTTTTGCTTGGAGGACACAGGAGGTAATGGCTGCTGTCCTCCGGTCTGCATCCTGGGGGACAGGTAGGAAATGCCTGGGCGACGGCTTGGAAATCAGGCTGACCCATGCTCCATGGCTATCAGCCTCTGTCTCTAGAGGCTTTAAGACCTGTGCAGTTGCTTACCCTCTCCGAGCTTCGACTGAGGCCCATAAGTAAAACAGGTATAACAATATCTAATGGACAGGGTCGCTGGGAGATTTAATGGGATGGTATACAGGAAAGCTCTTGGCATAGTGTCCAGGGCCTTGTGACCCTCAGTAAGTTACTGTCCATGGCATCTCCTAGCTATATGACATGGAAACAGGTCAATGCAGTGATGGGTGGTGGGAAAGGTCTCCTCGTAGAATCGCATGTGAAGCTGTCTTTTTCAGGCCTGGATAAAGGGAATGGGGTGGGGGAGAGAAGACTGAAGGATCCTGGGAAAGGTAGACAGGAAGAGGATGGAGTGCTGGCGGGAACTGGTGTGAACGGAGTGCTTGGGCTGGGGAGTACTGGGTGAAGGGTTGGGAGGCACCATGGGGAAGATGGGGTTGTGTTGGGGATTAGGGGGCACCGTGGGTGGGGCAGATGGGGGAGGATAGAGGATTGCTAAACACTGACGACCATGGAGAATGTGAAGATTTAGGTCAAAAACGTCCCCCAAACATCTCATGCACCAGAGTGGGGCTATTGAAAGGTGACTGAGTCCTGGGGGCATTGTATTCACTGAAGGATTCATCCATTCATACATTCATGACTGCACGTGCTGTTAGGGGGCGCGATCTGGTTGGGAGGGGTGCGTCACCGCGGGCACGACAGGCGAGTTCTTTTCTCATGCTCCTCCCTGCTAGCTCTGCTTCCCGATTGCCATGGATGGTGCAGTTTTCCTCTGGTGGGCTCTGCCGCCTTGCCATTCCTGCCTTGGAGTCAGCAGACCATGGACTGACCCCCCTGGAAGCTGTGAGCCAACTAAGCCACTCCTCCTTTAGGCTATCCGGTGTCTCTGGTGTTTTGTTTCCAAATGGAAAAGTGACTAATCTAAGGAAAAGTGGAAGATTAGGGGGCACTGTAGGAGGGACTGGGGAGGCCAGACGATGAGGGAGACTGGGGCCGGTGGAGGATTAGGCAGCAAAATTGGAGAATGGAGGGCAGAGCACCTGCAGGACCTCAGCAAGAGAAGGAGCAGGGCGGGTATTCAGAGCCACCATGGGAAGCCTTGGTGTCAGAAGACAAGACCCATTTCTGGAGAAAAATATATTTGAGGGGCTTTAGAAGAGTCTGCAAGAAAGGCCACATGGGGAGATAGGAGGAGAATCAAGAGGCCATGGCAAGGTTGCGCAGATGGTAAAGAGCCGGTGGACTGGGCGCTGTGAAAGTAGGCAGCTGCTACAGGAAGGGCGGGGAGGGCAGCGGGCAGGTGTTGAGCAGGTTCAAGGTCACGGGAGGGGTTGCTTGGGTTTTCTTAGGGTGGAGCGCGCAGGCTCTGCGCAGAGGAAGTGAGGTCATCGTGTGGGAGGGGAGAGGAGCATGGCTGGGGGTAGGTGGGGGCCTCCTGCAGGGAGCTGTACGGGCACCAGGGACTCCTGGTGCTCCGCAGGCTGGAAGGCATAGAAAGGATGGGTCCAGGGGCGCTTTGGGTTAAGGTGAGGAGGGAGAAGGAAGAAGAGATGTAGGATGGGCCTGAGTCTGGGGTTCTTCTGGAGGAGGTGAACCTGGGTTGAAAGGGGAGCTAGCCCGATCCAGACACTCTCAAGGGCCTGCGCTTGGGGGGCTTGAATGCGCAGTATGCACCCCAACTTTGCTTCTTCCTCCTGGATTTGTGGAGGCTGATGCCTTTTGCAAAGGCATCTTGCGTTCTTAATTTGGTACCCTTCATAAGTGTGGGCTGCAGAGGTGGGGTGTAATTAAAACCACATCCTGGGGTAACGAGAACTCTACAGAGCCCCGCTTCCTTTTTCTCCACACCAGAAACTGCGCCTCTGCCTTTCCTGGGGACAAGCACATCGCTGCATGCCCAGTGGAAGACAGCTGGAAAGTCCAGGTCACATTCCATATGTAACCCCGCTGCCTCAAACCCATTCTGTGGTGGGAAAGGGACGGATTCACTTATGATCACGCATTGGGTTACTGCAGGCTGTTGCTGGGCAGAGGAGGGCTGAACTGGAAGGAGGTGAGGGAAGGTTTTCCTGACATGGGAAGCCCGGTGGGAGGGGTGGGTGGGCAGGGTGCCGGCTTTCATCTCCGAGTGGGCCTTGGAAGAAGGTTCCGAGTGACAACGTGGCCTTTGGGAGCCCTCCTGGAGGGCACACGGGGATGACGGTGCGGGGGGAGGAGGTGTGGTACAGTCAACACCCGCTCTCTTCCTTGACTGCCTTAGGAAGGGGCCCCATGGCCATGCGCCACTAACTTTAGACGGCTGGACTAGAACCATTGCCTCAATCTCCCCAAACATAAATGAGTCAAAAATGAGGTATCTAGCAATCAGGGATGGCAGGGAAAATAGTTACGCAAGCTGAGAGAGAAAGTGGAGAGGCCCCACCCTGCTTCCCTGTTCTCTGCAAGGGGCCTGACCTGACTGGTGGCCGTGGAACCCTTTCTCTGCTCCTGGCACTGCTGCCTTCAAAAAGAAACCAAACCAAACCAAACCAAAACAAACCCAAAGTACCCGTACCTAATGACAAAGACTGGGGAGGCAGCAGGACTTATCGCTGATGCTCTCTGGGGTGCATCTAACCCAGTGGGCCACGGTTAACACCGCAGTTCCTTGAGATGCTGCCAAAGTCACAGCAGCCATGGTTTTTGGCTTCACCATTTTGGTGGGAGTACAGGAGCTGTGTGTCTACCTTTCACCATGACGATTGAGGCTGGCCTAGCTGCCCACACATGCTCCACAAGTGCTGTATCGTGGAGCCACAGCCCTAGCCCGCTGGTAAATTTTGGAGGCAGTGTCTTGATTAGACTTCCTTTCTTGGCTTGACCTCTCCACAAAATGTGGAGAAGGAGGTGGGCAGGTGGGGGAGCCAGGCCGCCTCCACCCTCTTGGGATAGGGAGAGCAGGGCCCTTCAGGGTTCCTCAGAGCTGAGAGAGGACCTGTGGAGGAGATGAATGCTCTATAACAAGGCTGTGGCCTTTGCTTGCAGCTTCTCAGGAGGCCAAGGCTACGGTGCCTACCTCTCAGCTTCTGGGTCTCTGCTGGAGCTGAGGATAAGGGAGGAGCTGTGGTCCCTGGCTTGGAGACTGGTAGCTCAGTCAGATTCAGTTCCCACACCCTAAGAAGTGCTACATATGCTCCTGGGGTGAGCCACACTGGTTTGAACCCTGTCCTCAGGAAGCTTTTTTTTTTTTTTTAGACAGGGTCTCGCTGTACAGTTCAGGCTGGACTTGAACTCAGTTTTGTAGCCCAGGCTGGTCGCCAACTCTCACCGATCCTCCTGCCTCAGCCTCCCGAGTGCTGGGATTACAGGTGTGCGCCACCACACCCGGCTCTCAGGAAGCTTTGAGCCCCTGGGTACAGCAGGCAGATCCAGTCCATAGGCAAAAGCCTCCAGCTTCAGGCCCTATTTTCCCCATGCTAAATGGCTGCCACATCATTGTGTGATAAATCAGAGACTACACTCCTGTGAGGTTAATGATAACAAAGTTATATTCCTGACACACAGAGATAAGGTTTGTTGTGCACTATTTATTATTATTATTATTGTTATTTTTGCGGGATCAGTGTTCAAACTCATGACCTTGCCCTTGCCAGGCTGGCACTTGTGCCACGGAGCTATCTCCCCAGCTCCTACTATGCACTATTATAGTTCTTACACTGACACGAGAAAACTCCAAGGGTCACAGGCTCATCACTTCCAGATGCCCAGGCTCTCTGCTCCAAAGTAAGTATCTCTGGTCGAAAGCAGGTTGGGATGGTGAGGGAGCTGTGGGTGTAGACCTGTGGCCCTGCCATGCTTCCCGGGTGGCCAGGCAAGAAGATGGAAAGTGTGGCCTTGGGACAGAGTCCTTGTGGGCATGGCTGTGCTTGCTCACTGTGAATTCCCAATGTGTCCTGCGCTGGCACAAAGGAGGGTCTCACCTGTGTCTTGGGGAGGGCCGGGCCTTCCTGGCAGCACCTTCTGGCTTTGGCGTGTGCCCACGGAAGGGGCCACCTGGGCTGGCACCTTGGCCTTGGGCTGGGAGGGAACACACTTCTGTGAAGGCCCCAGAGTTGCAGGTCCATGCAGTAGGATGCCAGCCAACACACAGGAAGGGTGAGCTGCAGGGGACCTCAAGCTGTTATGGTTTATGTCTAGTTGTCCCCCCAAAGCCTCATGCAGTCATGGATGGGGACTTCTATCGATTGAAACTTGACTCATGAGTCACTGAGATTATGTATTTTAGCACTGATCTAGAGTTTGAGACTTGATCCATGATCCCTGGGATTATGTGTTTTAAGTACTTCTGGGATTATGGGTGTAGTTTAAGGCAGATAGGCTGAGGCGGAGAGCTTGAATGTAATATAAAGAAAGACAGAGAGACAGACTTGCACTGTTGCTCTCTGCTCTCCTGGTTGGTCGGTTGCCTCTGTCGCCACTGTTGCTGTTCTGCCGCCATGAACTGCTGCTCTCTGCCACGTGCCATTCAGCCTTGGGCCAGCCGAATATGGACTGAAACCTCCACAAACTGTGAGCTAAATAAACCTTTCCTTCCTTCATTTTGAGTGTCGGGTATTTGTCTGAGCAACGATAGAAAACTAACTAAGACAGAATTCATCTCCTGACACCTCCTCCTTTCTAGAGAAGGCAGCTGAGGCCAGAGAGGGCAAGTGCAAAACCACAAGTCACCACGGGACTTCTCAGATGGGGCCCTAGTGCTGAGAGAAGCTGGGAAGGAGGAGCAGGGTGGGGCAGGTGGAGGATAGACACCCCCTTCTGGGGCATGTTGGACACCCCCTTCTGGAGCAGGTTCCACATGCCCTTCTGGGGCAGCGAGGGCATAGGGTACTCAGGGGAGAACCCCGAGGAGTGGCAGCTGTGCTGCCTGAGTGTGTGCGCGGTGATGGGGGCACACGTGGCCACCCCTGGGGCCTGGCGGAGCTGCCTCTGACAGAGCCTGGCCTGGGAGATGGAGGCTGAGGGTGTTGAGGGCTTCTGCTGGGGAGAGGGAAAAACTGACCCTAATAGGGAGGAGAGCTGCTCTCTGTCCCTAAGAGCTCAATGCCCCACAGAAGTCTACAGGAAGGGAACTCCGAGTGAAGGAGGAAGTGACTATGGCCCAGGGACAGGAGGCTCCACAGGAGGCAGGCTGCCCTGCAGGGCAGGTGCCCCATTGTGCAGTCATTCAAGCAATATGGACTCAGTACCTACCGTGCAGGCTCTGTCCAGCAGGAACCACGCAGACGCGGCTGCTACTCTCTCACAGCTCACTCTGTGGAAGGTGGCAGACCGTGGACGTCCCTACAGCATCAGTGAGCATGCCATAACTCTGACGGGTGCCCCGGAGGGCTCCAGAGGGCTCTGAGAACGTTCAGCCCAGCTGGATCTTCAGGGAGAGTGGAAGGCTGGGAGGAGCGGAGAGCCAGGGAGGCGGCTTTTGTGGCAGAGGCAGTGGCATGTTGGGGACAGCATGGTGAAAGGGGACGGGCCTGACGTGAAAGGAAATGGGGGCGGGGCGGGGGGGATGGTCAGCGCTTGGTGGAACACGGTAAAGACCTGAATTTTGCCCTAAGAGCAACCTGAGGCCACAGGAAAGTTTAGGCAGTGCCCGGAGGCAGCAGAGGAAATCAAGAGCGCGCAGGTGGGTGAACCGGGACAGTCTGGGTTTCCTCGTACTCCCGGTGGGACTCTGCGGTGCGCGACCATCTTTTGGAAGCCGGAGACCCAGTCAGTGGCTGTTGTCTGGAGCAACGCCGCCCCCGTGTGGCCACTCTGCAAATGCACACAATGGGTGTGTCGAAGCTCAAAGCTGGGCTGGGGACCCCTCCCCACCTCTCCTGGGGAGGCGGCTGCTTCTCTGGCAGTCTTTCTATCCCTTGGTTGTCTCCATCCTGTCTTGGCTGCCTGTCCATCTGCCTACAGCCGCTCGTCCTTGGGTGTGTCCCTTTGTTTCTGATTTGTGTCTGGCATTTTCCCATCAGCCCCGGGGCCTGGGCTGTCTGTCATCCTTTCCATCATCTCTGCCTCATTTTCTGCTGGATCTCTATTTTGTCTTTCTTCTGCTCCCTGCTCCCCTCCCCGGCCCTGTGTCCTTGAGCTGGGGTCACGCTTGTCCTTCCCCTGTTGGCACTGGTTCTTGAGAAAGACTGGGGCTTTCTGCTTGCTCCAGAATGAGTCAGGAGCTCCAGGACAACCAGGATCCTGGTCCCACCCTGCAGTGACCTCAGAGGGTGCACAAGAGCAGCAGCGCTACAGAGCTGGGAACTGGGATAAGATTTTCCAAACTGTGTTTATGGGGTTGGTGGTGGATGATTCCAGGGTGCATTGGGGAGAAGAGCCGAGCTGGCAGTGTGCCATGGGCACTGAGCCCTGTTTGCCTCCTCTGGGGAGGAACCTGCTTGAGACACCCTGTCATCACCCTTTAGAAAATGCGTCTTCTAGGAAGTTGTCCCTGACTTACAGCTCAGAGATGGACCCTCTGTCCTCCAGGGCAGCACTCTCTGATTCAGCCATTGGTTCCTGGGGTCAGGGCAGGTACCAAACCTGGGCACCATCACAGAAGTTCCACCCGTTGGTGCTCATAGACAAGCTTGGAAAACACTCCATCCCTGACGTTCTATCCTACCACAGAGGGAAGATAAGGATATGAGGTGTCTGTCTCAGGATCCCTAGGGACCAGAGTATCAGGCAATATACATGTCAGGTGTATATATGGACAGATGATCCAGGAAGGGACAAATGGGTGGAATGTGTGGATATGGGCTGGATGGACTTATAGATGGACAGATGGACGAGTGGATGGATGGAAGGGTAGATATATGGAAGGACGGCTATCTGCATGGAAGCTTGCATTCCCCAAAACTCCTGCCCAGTGGAAACAACAGGAGGGGCAGCACACCCTCTGAGCTGGCCGGAAGAGCTCTCTGCACAGATGTGTTTCCTGGGTGGAAGAAACACATCTCTGTAAATGAACCGAGAGCCTTCCATTGCCCTTGCTCTATAAATTTGAGCGACCATCCTGTGACTTAGGGATACAAAACTCCAGTATCCCTACTTGCAGGCAGAGTGACCTACTCAAGCCCCAAAACGGCACTGGGATGGGCAGCTGCAAGGCTAGAGTCCTGCTGGCCCAGGGCAGAGGAGGTGAGGCACTCCTGAGAGCGGCCCTCAGACTCATGCTCTCAGTAGTGGCTGGGCCTGGCTATCAGGGCAGTCGGGGTGAGGCAGCAGAAGTGGCCGTTCAGGGACGAGCTCTTCTCTGTCACTAGGTGCTGCTCTTCACTTAGGTGGCCGACATATGGAAATAGGTACATTCTGTCACCAAACACTTACATGAATGTTCAAGCACGCATGAAAAACGCATACACACACACTCACATGCAAGCCTTTAGTGATGCCTGGGATTCCCTGGCTCATCCGGGACTTTGTTGGACAAGATTGGGAGTGAACTCAAGGTGACAACAGGATCAGGGGTGCCACGGCCACTTTGGATCCCCCTCAAGGAAGGAGACGGCTTGTAGCCCAAAGCTGTGGGCTTTCAGGACCCAGGAGTGCTGTGGGGTGAAGGGAGACCCTGTCATCCTGCAGGCCTCCTGTCTGTGAAGCCTACGGCAGAACTAATTCAGGGCTTGGGATTTGGGTGACACTCGGGAGGGTGGGTGGGAGGTGTCATGCATGGGGTCAGTGGAGAACAGGGGACATGGACCAGGCAACCTGCAGTTCCCGCTTCTGCATGCCCTGCCTGTTTCTTCTACTTCCAGATTTCTTAGCATCTTTATCTTGCAGGCCCTAGAGATTCCTGGAAAACTTCCTGTCTGGTTCAAGGACAGACCCCCAGGAGGCAGCAGGGGAAGGGCTGGCTGCTTGTCATCTGTCTCATCCCAGCAGACCTCCATAGGGAATGGGGGCTGGGTGGGGCGCATGTAGCCTTAGCCCTCTTGGGGTAGGCAATGTGTGCAGGGTAGGGGCAGGAAGGCAGTCTGGAACTTCCCAGGTGGCCTGGGGATAGCTCTTGTCAAGAGTTGTTTTGGGCAGGACCTGGACCAGTGCTTTGCTAGAGGATTCAGGAGCCCGGTGCTTATAATAGAGTCCCCAGACGTGTCTCAGGAAGGGTGGGGGGAACATACCCAGGACCAGCTCTCCGGTGTGGGACAGAGGTGGTGGCTCAGTCTCTCTTAAAGATGGAGGCTTATGTGGTCTGTCTGTATGATACTGATTAGCCAGGCTCCCAGGGACTAGTATGAAGATCACACACAGCTGTGTCCAGGTGGGCAGAGCCCTCTGCAGGGGAGCAGAAGCTCAGGGGCTGATGGTCAACCTGCCACAGGGTCCAGCCCAGGACCCCGGGCACAGACCTGCTTTGAAACTGACGGTTACTTCTAAGCTGGTGTCTGGGAAGCCTGGGAGATGGGGCCCCTTAAGCCCCAGCCCAGAACCCTGGCTCTTCAGAGGTGGTGGATATAGGGGAGGGTTTTAGGTCTGAAGTTAGGTTTCGGATGGTGGCCTCGACTCTGTCACTGTCCATTCTGAGCCTCAGGCTCCTCGTCTTTGAAGAACGAAGATGACAATGACTGATAGCTCCTTTGAGGATCAAACTGCGTATATAACAGCATGGCCCTACCAAGGCTGGGGAAGGAAGGGGTGATGTCCCCTGCCCCCACACTCCTGTCCCCTTTGCTCTCTGTGCCCAGACTGCCCTGGTGCTTTCCAGGCTGGATGACAAGGACTGGAGAGGGCTCTCTCTGGCCTGGTCTTGGAGACTCCAAGGGACACTGCTGAGGACCTGCCCTGTCCCCCTGTTCCCAGACGGGCTCATTTTGCAGGCCACGCTGATGAGCCACAGAGCCTTGAAGACAATACCTCTGGGCAAAGGGCTGCACTCTTGCCTCCCCCTGGGTTCCCGCGCTTTGCTCCTGGGCACAGCAACAGTTTCCCCTGTCCTCTGACACCCAACTAAAGAGGGGCAGCCCTTGTGGAGCCCACAGAGTGCCTAAGCAAGGACACAGGACCTGGAGGAGTCTGAGTGTGCTGGGTGAGGCTCCACCTGTCCCTGCGTCCCATCATTCCAGCGGGCCTGACAGCCAGGAGAGAAGCTGTCCCATCTCCTTACCTGGTCTGTCCCCCTTCTGAGAGATGCTTTCTTCTCCTAGCAGCAAGGATACACCGTCATTGTACTCCTGGAGGCCTAGCCCGGAGAGGAAGGTCGGAGTCGGGGGTGGGGATTAGGAGTGGGGGGAGCAGGGGAGAACAGGAAGAAGCTGAGGTGAGGGGGAGGGGAGAGAAAGGGGAAGGAAGAGGAGAGGAGGGGAGAGAAGGGAAGGGGAAGAAGAGGGGGAGGGGGAGGGGAAGCAGCAGAACTCCGCTTTCCACCAGGGCTCAGAGGTCGGTGTGGCATTTGCAATCTCCCTGTGCCAGCCGTTGGCAGGCTGCAGCACCCCAGCCAAGGGACTCGGCCTTTTGTGCTCTTGCTTGTGTGTGTGTGTGTGTGTGTGTGTGTGTGTGTGTGTTTCATTCACCCTGATATAAGGGTGGTAACGGTGGAGAACCCACAAAGTGGATACGAGTTTATACTTGAGCACAGTTTGGAATGTGTCCAGACACGGTATGCACTGTAAGCGCATTCTCAAGACTGTGGCAGCTGTCCCTGGCCTCTCATGGTCCAGTGGATAGATCTACGGACGTCTTCTTCTGGGAGGGAAACAGCAGTGACCCAGGGAGCAGAGGAAGAGGTGGAGAATGGAGGTGTGGCCTGCTTTTCTGAGCTACTGGTCTACCTTGGGAAGGACCAGCTAGTGTGTGATGGGGTGGGGCTCTGTCCAGGGCCCGTGGGGGACTGATCAGTGGGCTCAGCGTTGTCACAACTGTGGAGTACACTGGTCACCCAGACTTCCCTGGCCCGGGCGGGGGGGAAGCCCAGGAGGGCACAGCAAGTTCTTTCAGGTGTGAACTACATAAGCATTGCAAATTTAAAACACACGGAAACATACAACACACGTACAAGCCCCCCGCAACCCTTTCTACCCACCTCAACCCATCCTGGAAAGCCTGCTTCTGGAGATTAAACCATTAATAATCTAAATTGCATCCTTCTAAATCTTTTATGTGCAGTATTTTAATAATCTAAACAAACACACAGAATGCCATTTTGGAATAAAAAGGAAGGAAGGAAAATTATATAATATTACTCACACTTCTGCAACCTGTTTTTTTTTCCACCTGTGACACACTGTGAAAATCCTCCCACACCTGTGCTCTATGAGTTCTCCTGCTGCAGAGTGTCCTGGGGCAGGGACAGGCCATCTTCCCCTTAACTGCTGTCCAGGAAGGGATGGCAGGGTGGTATCCACCACTGCCATCACTAACGCTGCCACTTTGTCCAGAATTCGCACAGAAGAGGGGCCACGGAGGGAAATGGAATGTGCACTTTAGAGGGTGGCAGGAGGCATGCTTTTGTGGTTTGTTAATGCAAGGCCCTGCGTGTGTATCTGCACCTGCAGGGAGCGGGTGAGGCCATGTTGGATGGAACACAGCGCCCTGGACCATACCTCTCAGGCTGGCTGGGGTCACACTTCACTGTGCCTTTGTCTCCTTCACATGGCCCAGGGTGCTGGCTGCAGTGTCTCTCCAGACCGTTCGTTTCTGTTGGCTGCTGGATGGCCTGTTAGCACCTTCACTCTTTCCTGGAGCCTCCATCCCCAATCTCAACAGAAAGTGATGTCACTTCCTGCCTCAGTGCGCAGAAGCAGCAGAGAGGCTATGCAGTCATCTCCCCTACGCCCTCCCCACCAAGTGTCCTTTGCCTCCTCCCAAGTTGAGGCCACCCCTCCTCTCCACACAGCCGAATCTTTTTTTTGTGTGTGTGTCTTTTTGAGACACAGTCTCGCTGTGCAGTTCAGGCTGGCCTTAAGCTCACTTTGCAGTCCAGGCTGGTATTGAACTCGAAATGATCCCCCAGCCTCAGCCTCCTGAGTGTTAGGATTACAAGCATGTGCCACCTCACCTATACAACCAAATCTTTAAAAACGTGTACGATTGAAATACGGCGCGCACCCCACGCAATCACCCTTAAAGGTTGCGCGACCTCCCCGCACTCCCAAGTTCTGGTAGAAGGCCTCCTTTCCATGGACCACATTTCTATCACCTCAGCCTTGTCCCGGTGACCACTGATCCACCTCCTTGATTTGGAACCCACGGATGCTCACAGGCTGAGGCGTGGCCGACCTTCGGGCCAGCTGTGATCTGGAGTCAGCTCAGGTGAGTAGCAAAGAGCAGGTGAAATGGGTTAAATGTAGGTCAGCAGGGGCTGAGGGGAGGGGAAATGACTCAGAAGCTAGGCCGGTCGTTTAGTCAGGCTGACCCTCAGGTTCAGTTTTTGTGTGGATATCTGTTTGTGTGTTTCTTGTCTAATCTGAGGAGCGGGACAAGGCCCTCCAGTAGGTAGGTGGGTCCTCTGGTTCTTCATGCCTAACTCTTCGAGGTGCTACCACACTGTTCTCTGAGTGGCGGCCCCACTTGACATTTCCATCAGCAGGGCAACAGCCTTTCAGTCTTTCTCCACCTCGCCAGCACTTGTTATTATCTGCTTTTCTAATTGCAGCCTGCCCCGCGGCCTGCAGCCTCTCACAGGCAGCTCAGGCCCATCTCCTCACATTTCCAGATTCACTTTCTCTCTCATATCTGCCCCACTGCATCTTCCTCTTTCTCCCCAGCTATCTGCTGGCAAACAAGCAGGCTCTTATTTCCCTACCTTAAAAAATGCAAATGAAACAAACTTCTTTCAACCCAGCCCCTGCTCCTCCTGGTCTCCCTTTGACAGCAAGATTCCACAAGAGAGCTTCCCAGCGTCTCTTCTTTCAGCTTGCTTAAACTCTGTTGTCAGGTGTCTGTCCCTACACTGGCACCATGGCCTTCCCAGGTCACACCGATGACACTGGGTGGCCTTTCCCATGGGTAACTGCTTCCTTCCCTTTCTGACACAGTCGCCTCCTTGACCCCCTCCTTCTGGGGTCCTCCCACTGGCTCCTTTGCTGGTCCTCAGCATCATCCTGCCTGTGAGATGTCCAAGGGTTCTGGGCCTGTTCTGGAGGTCTCTATGTCCCTGTGATTTAAGTGTCCCCCAGGGCTGGTGACCCTCGGGCTGCGGCTCTGGGAAGGGCCTCTTTCCAGGTCTGCAGACTCTGTTCCCCTTGGCACTTCTTCCCCTGAGTGTTGAGGGGCGACCCTGAACCAGCAGTCCCAACAGCAGGTCCAATTCCACCGATGGAGCCCACCCAGTAGGGTCTCAGCAGACAGTGGCACCCACTTCTGCAGCCAAGGCCGGGTGTCCTCCTGCACGCTCACCCCTAGGAAGACCGGGCCCTTTGCACCCGAGGTCCATGTTGGCTTCCTCTCCCACTCTCCCACTCTCCCACTTGGAGGTCGCAGTGCCTCCTGACTGGCACCCCATTTCCTCCCTTGACCCCCAAGATCTGTCCCCAACCCAGAGTAAAGAGCCTTTTAAAGTCTGAGCCAGTAGCACTGGTCCTCTGCTCAGAGGCTGGCAGAGACACCCCTTTCCACGGAGGCCAAATCCTTGAGATGGGCACGAGGTCACCCTATAGGGCGCGGCTTCACCCCTGCCCCTGGCCACCCTCCAGGCCACTCCTCACTGGCTCTGAGGCCTACTGGCCCTCTGGGCTTGCAGTTTGCACCGTCTGGGTTGATGAGCTCCAACCTGCAGGACTCTCCTCATGAACCTTTGGGCTTTTCTCAGGTGTCCCTACCTAGAGGAGGCCATGTTCATCCCCGGCACGCAGCCCCAGCCTCCTTCCCCTTTGTGTTTCATTCTCCTCGGTGCCTATGCTGTGCAGGTTGTGCTCACTGGCCTTACTTATTGCCTGTTCCTGTGGGGGCAAGGCAGGGTGGGGCAGGACCTTCTGCCTGCTTTGTTCACACTGGATACCCAGCCCCCCCAATACTGCCTGCCACAGTCAGTGTGGAGTAAACATTCGCTGAATGAGTGAATCTGATGTAGCTCAGTGTCACACAACTCACCTCGCATGTGCAAGGCCCTGGGTTTGATCGCTGGACTCTAAAACAACCACGGGCTAGGTTTGTGGCTCAGCGTACTTGGTGTGTTCAAGGTCTGAGTTCAATTCCCAGCATTGCAAAAAGATCAAAAGAAGCTAGCATGGCGGGAGACAGCTGCAGTCCTAGGCACTGGGAGTCTGAGGCAGGAGGACCTCAAGTTTTAGGCTAGCTGGGATAACTTAGTGAAATTCTGTCTCAAAATAAAGGATCGGGGGTGGGGGGGTGGGGGGCCCGGCAGGATGGCTCAGTGGTCTAAAGAGCCTGCTTAGGAAAGCTTGGGTGGCTTCAGGGACCGTGGTTTGATCCCGGCACCACATGCTGCACCAGCCCTGCCCTCAGGGCAGGCTGAGTTGGCCATAAAAAAAAATAAACAAACAAAAGTTCTGAAACAAGAAAAA
>PVJA010015777.1:0-23513 GCA_004027025.1 Myocastor coypus | reverse complement strand
GCTAAAGATGGCCAGCAGATGGCACTGTGGCTACAGAAATGGCAGTCTCTTGGCTCCCTGCCACTGTTCTCAGAAATCCACCCTGCTCCGTGTTTCTGCTTCAGAGGTGAGCAGCTGGGATGTGCCTGTGACCAGGTACGTGCCTCCCAGGTCTGCCCACTGCCTGCTTTTCCTCTGGCATCTGGCAGGACTCCAGAGAACCTGTGACTACTTCTAGGGTGCTGAGGTGCCCAGCGACAGTGGTGTCTGAACCAGGCAGCCAGTCTTTGCAACTGTTTACCCTGACAGCCCTGGGACAGCAGCCTCTGCTCTCAGCCATCTGTCCTGTCCTGCGATCTCCCTGCAGCCGGAACCCTCTGCTGTGCCCAGCTCTGCCCCTTCTCAGCAGCCCGGGGCACACACGAGATCCTGTCCTGTACTTCCTGCTGTCTGTCAGTGTGTGCAGGGACTGGCAAGCACTTGGAGACCAGGTCAGGGCCATTTCTGGCCCTGCCACTGGCCAGAGGTGTGACTGGTCAAGCCCTGAGTCTGTTGGTTAGTCCTCGGGCCGGGGGAGAGGTTGGCCAGCGTGCTGCTCTGCCTGTCTGGTGCAGGGCCAGCACGGAGCAGGTGCCTGTGGGAAGGGCAGGTTCCCGCAGTGGAGGCTGCTGTGTGTGGCTCCAGAAGTGTCTCTCGCTGGCCTGCTCACTCAAGTATCTGTGTAATTCGACCCCCATCCAGTGCTGTGCAGGGACTTGGGGGCAGTGGGGACCAGAGATTTTGTTCCTGCATGAAAGAAGCTGTGAATTAATGGAAGAGACAGGACTGAACCACGTGAAACAGAATTAAATAATAAATATGAGGCGAAGTACAAGGGATGGCGGCAGCATTCGTGGTGGTGGCCCTGTGGTCAGGACAGACGGGAAATGCTGCGAGTCGACCTGAGAAGCGAAGAACGCGTGGGGCTCTGGGTGGCCATGCAGGCTCTGGGAGGGGAGGCAGGCTGCGGCATGGAGGAGCCGCTGTGTGCCTACACCTCCACCTGCTCCATCAGCACCTATGGCCTAGGCCTGGGCTGGATCCCAGAGGCTGCCTCTGGTGAATCCATGGAGCAGGGTGGAAAAGAGGGACCAGCTGGAGGAGATCCCTCACTGGTCTGGGCGCTGTTTGGAATCAGCTGAGGCCCCTGGAGTCTGACATGGCTCTTGTCACAGAAGAGGTTCTGGAGATGGTTCTGCGTCCACCATCGAGGGTCAGCCGAGGACGCGCTGCCCCCACTGAGGATGCTGCAGGGAGGTGCTGGCACCACCAGATAGATGTGGGTGCTCCTCCCTCAGGGGGCTGGGGCACTTTAGAACCTGGAGCAGATGCCTTCCTTCAGGACCCCAGGGGCTGAGAGCGTGATGGGGGGACATGTCCCCCCATCCTAATGTCACCTTTAGGAAATGGGAAACTGCCCTAAGACTGAAAGCTCCTGTGAGCTCCATCTCCTGGTGAGACTCCACTGTCACCTCCCGGAAACTGTGGCCTCCTGCTCCGTTATCCAGAGGCCTCCAGGGTCGTGGGGTTGCCATGGGGTGAGTGTGGGGGCAGGCAGGCTGGGCGTGGAAAGCTTCCTCTGACCTTTTCTCCTTTCTGATCTGAGGCCATCACCACCCCTGTCAGGTCAGAGCGAGTGGCACCCCGAGCGGCCCAAGCGCATCGTGGCCTGGACCTCCACCCTTCTCCCCCAAGTCCTCCCTCACCCTGGCTCTCTCAGGCTCCTTGAGGAGGAGCCCTAGGCTGCAGGAAAGGACCCAGGCACCGAGGGGCTCCCAGGAGCTCCCCCTTATTACTTATCCTGAGCAGGTGACCCCTGGGGCCTCTGCCAGCGAGGGATCTGCCCTATTGGGTGGTGTCCTCCTGGGCACCAGCCGCTGGCAGCCTCTTCCTCCCTGCCTGGGCTCTGCACTGCTGCGCTCCCACGGCCTTGCTCAGCTGTCTGCCTGGCACGGAGGATGCCTGCCTGTTCTTCTAGGCTGGGTCCTTGGGCTGGGACAGTCTGTCTGCTCCCCGCGCCCCTCCCCCATGGCACAGAGTGAAGCAAGCGCTCACTTAGATTAATTAATCTGCTGCCCAGCCTGCTCTTCCAACTTATCTTTTATTCATGTACAAGCAGCATTCTCTGCTTTACCAGGATGCGGGCATCAATATTTCATCTTGCATAGCCTGCCAGCGCCTGTCTCCCTCCCTCCCGCTTCCCACTGGCTCTAGGACCCAGAGGCTGGGCGTGCTGGCTGGCCGACCTGCAGACCCAGGATGTCAGACTGCTTCCTTGGGCCCCTGCCCTGTCCTCTGTGCCACCCACCGCCAGCAGAGCGGGGCCCAACCAGGCGCTGTCTGAGTAAGTGAGCTGGAGAGGACAGAGGCAAGGCTTCGGGGTAGGGGTTTGGGGTCCCAGTGGGACTGAACTCCCCACCGGGATGGGCTGGGGCTAGCACCAGCACATTTATGACAAGTTAGCATGATGGAGAGGAGGGCTGCGGCCCAGGCCCAGTACCCAGCGGGTACTCAGTCTTCTTGCCCTGCAGCCCAGACACCTTGCTCTCCTCTTGCCCAGCAGCTGGCAGGACCAGGGCTGCCTTGTCCTCGCCTCAGTTGCCCACAGGCCTTCAGGCCTGTGCGCAGGACCCCGAGGGCTGGACTGCTCTTCTGGAGGGCCTCCTGGCCTGTGGGGGCCTCCTGGAGGGGCGCAGGGCTCTGAAATGCAGGATCACGTGGGGTGTCTGAGTGCGGGTGGGTACACGGGCACGATGGGGGTAGAGGGGCAGGGTATGTGCTGTGCATGTGCATGTGTGTGGCTGGAGGGGGCGAGAATGGGCATTTTACCAGGGGGAGGGTCTCTAGCCTCCTTCAGATTCCCAGTGGTGCCAGTGAACCATGAAAGGTCAGAAGCCACTGCATTCGGGGCAGGTCTGATCTCTGTTTCCACAGGGGAGGAGGAGAATCAATGGGGCAACCTAGTGTGAGGAGCCACCTGTGTGGGGTGTGTGTGGGTGTGGGCATCGTGAGTGTGCAAGTGCGCAGATGTGTGCACATGCATGTGATGGAGGGTACACGTGTTTGAGAATGGGAAGTGCCTGCCTACATGTAAGTGTGCGCATGTGTATGCACGTGTCCTGGGTGGGTGAGGTGGCTGGCGAGGGAACCCGCTGCCATCCTGCATGGAGGCCCTCCTGGTGGTGGTGGCCCAGGATGGAGGCAGTGGCACTGGCTGGCTTGTGAGGGACCAGGCACTTGGCCTAAGTCCCTGCTGGGTTGGTGGCATGAGGAGGCCAGGGGGCCTGGACTGGACTCCTGGGGACCTGCTTTGGCCCTACTTGTGTGGAGGGTGGGGTGGGGGCAGCCCCTGCTCCCCAGCACTGGCGTCGGTAGGGAGCTTGGGCTGGACATGGCAGAGCCTCTCCCTGTCCTGCTTAGCGGTCTGCTCCAAGCCCACAGCCAGGCGCTGCATCGCCCCGCCTGGGTCTGTAGTCAGCCAGGGACACCAATTACCCCGTGAGACATGGGGCATGGCCACTGCGGGCCCCAAGCTTCACCCCGCCCCCAGGCTAGTGCCTGGCTCACTCCCTCACCCCTTCAAGTGGTGAAAGGTCACCTCTCCATGAGGCTCAAACCTGCTCCTCCTCCGTATCCTTTATCTCCCCCAGCAGTACACTCTGTCATCTGACACCCGGGCTCATCAGCTGCCTGTGTACCGTGCGCTGCTTGTCTCCTGCCAACCTAGAGAAAGTTCCCTGAGGATGGGAGATCTAGATTTTGCTTACCAATTTGTCTGTAGCTGTGCTTGCTCAAGATGCATGCAATAAATATTGTAGAGTGAATGAATGAATGAATGAATTCCCTGCCACATTCCTCAGTGGCCTGTTTAGGAAAATTCATGGGTGCTTTTCTCCTCAAGCCTAGGTAGCAGAAAAACCTTAGTGTATATCGATGCTTGCTCATGCATTGATTTGATGTATTTATTGGGCACCTGCTATGTTCCAGGCACCCATACAGCATGAACAAAGCCAGCAAGCATGCTTGTTTTCTAATGAGTGTCTGCCTCCTGGTCCTGAGAATCTTGTCCTGTTTCCCCTGCTGCTTTGGCTGCTCCTGTGCCCAGACCTAATTTCA
This sequence comes from Myocastor coypus, assembly GCA_004027025.1. Lineage (NCBI taxonomy): Eukaryota > Metazoa > Chordata > Mammalia > Rodentia > Myocastoridae > Myocastor > Myocastor coypus. The sequence goes on along the minus strand of PVJA010015777.1, from coordinate 19,379 downwards.
TGAAATTTTCAGAGTACAAAAATCTCCCCTCTGACCTCACCTCATTATCCTGCTTTTCTTCCCTGTGTCTCTTGATTGCTTTTACAGGAGAGGACATTCTAACATAGACGATGAGTGTCTGGTGACCCAATCCGGGGAGTGCTGGGTGTGGTGCCCTCTCAGTTCCTTCCTGACACCTCTCTGGGCTACCGACTTTGGCCCTCCCCTCTGTCTCTGGACCTCTGCCTGCTGGTCCCTTTTGTCCTTCACAGACCTGCTTCCTGGCTCATGCGGCTGCTGACCAGGCCCTGTCACTCTGGTGCTTGGGGGAAATCATCCTTTAGAGATTTAATCTTATGGTATTAGGTTATTTTTAAAAAAATATTTCAAAACCTTTGGCAACAGAATGTGGGCAGATGACTGTTACAGATGAATACTTGTGTGGGTGTGCATGTGTGTGTGGTGTGTGTGCATGTGGGTGAGCATGTGGTGTGTGTGCATGTGTGTGCGGTGTGGGTACATGTGGGTGAGCATGTGGTGTGTGTGCATGTGTGTGTGGTGTGTGTGCATGTGTGTGTGGTGTGTGTGCATATGTGTGCGGTGTGTGTGCATGTGGGTGAGCATGTGGTGTGTGTGCATGTGGGTGAGCATGTGGTGTGTGTGCATGTGTGTGCATGTGGGTGAGCATGTGGTGGGTGTGCATGTGTGTGTGGTGTGGGTGAGCATGTGGTGTGTGTGCATGTGTGTGGTGAGGGGCTGGCTCTGGAGAAAGGGCCCCCTGCGGGAAGCTGATGGGGACAGGTGTCTTGCAGTACAGGGGATGTCCCCTTGAGGTTGTACTCCCTGACAGGTCCCTCTGTTAGAGTCGATGGGACGCACTCAGCCACTGCCACCTCTCGGTGTGATGTGCTCTGGGCCCCAGCCTTTGGGCTCCTGGTGACAGCCTCCTCCCGGCTTCTCTGCCTAGTATGCACTTGCTGGTGTCCTTCTCAGGTGAAGTAGACCTTCTTGTCCTTGTGACCATCACAGTGGCCAGGGTGACCCTTGTCACCTGGAGCTAAGGCCTTGCTGGGCGTGGGTGGGGACCTAGGAGGCAGCAGCAGTTGGCCCAGAGGACTCCAAGGAGACTAGGAGGTTGGGCGGAACCCCGTAGACTCACACCAAGCCGCGGCCGTGGGTCCTAGGCAGCCTCACTGCCCTTCTCTGGACCGTGTTTCCTTCCTTCAGCGCCTTGGCCTTAAATTTCGTGGCCTAGGCTGCTGTGGTGGAGGCTAAGGTGTGGCCTCTGGGGTTCTCACTCTGGCCTTTTGCCTTTTCGTGTCTTGTCCTCTGTCCTCTGACGTGCCTCTTGGTTTCGGAAGAGGAGTAGCTACCTAGTCTCAGGCCTTTGAACCAGTTAAATAGCTTCTCGGTGCCTCAGTTGTCCCATCTGCATGTTGGAGACAATAGAGCCTACCTCAGAGGATTACTGTAAGGACTGGTGAATGAGTAGCTCAGCAGACGCTTGCATGTACCCAGCGCTCCATCACTGTTGGCTGCTAGAGCTGTCATTGGGTGATAACAAGGCAGGGTACCTCACCTACTCTTCCAGGCAGGAAGACTGAGGCAGAGGAGAAATGATTCTGAGCAGGCCCAGAACTTGGGTCTGACTGGCTTCCTCTCCAGGGAGTGGCCCTCAGTGACCTGCACACGTGACCACCGGCCTTGTAATGATGGGGTAATTGTGTGCTTTGTCCATGCCCTGAGGCCTGGAGGAACTCAGAGGGGATGGGGGCATTCTTGGGAGGAGATAAGGGAACCCTCAGGGTCGCCCTAGCCTGGCCCTGCTCTCTTCAGCTATGTCCCACCCCACTGCCAGCTCTGAAGCCTGGCCTCTGGGTTTGGGGGCCGGGGGTACAGCTTGTCTGCAGGATGGGACCTTGGTGCTGTCCCAGATCTCAGGATGTGGCCTTCTCTGATTTGTTTGGGCCTCTGCAGACCTCAGGGGAGATAAAACCTGGTACAAGGAGGGGAGAAGCTTTAGACATGTTCTCATTTTTTACTAAGATGTGTGTGTGTGTGTGTGTGTGAGAGAGAGAGAGAGAGAGAGGGAGAGAGAGAGAGAGAGAGAGAGAGAGAGAGAGAGAGAAAGATGAGTAAAAAATAGCCCCATCTTGGCTGAGCAGGAGAGAAAGCAATTTCCTTCTGAAATCTCTATTTCTGATCCTGGAAAGATGCAATTGGAAAATGTCCTGCTGGCGCTAACTGGGAGCTTGGGTGGCCAGGCCACCCCCAAGGCCCAGGATGAGGTAGGAGCGGGGTGGGGGGGGGCTGCGGGGAGGGGACTGAGGCTTTGCAGGTGGTTTCAGTCCCAGTCTCAAGGACAAGCAAGATGAGAGGTGGGAGGAGGCCCTGTTAAAGTAGAAGGAGGTGGACGCATGAGGTGGCGGGAACTCAACCGAGAGAAGGAGGCCTGAGGTCCCAGCGGGCCGGGACCCACAATAGGAGTTTCTGGGCTAAGTCTGGGCCTGGCTGAGTGCAGACCCTGCCCTGGAATGTATGTCTCAGGAGACCCTAGGGACAGAGGCAGGAGTCTTCCCAGAGGGCTGTGGCTTCTCAAGGGCTTGGCTGGAAGGGTGGCTGGATGCAACCAGCGGCTACCTTGGGGCCTTGATCAGCGCCTCTGAGAGGAGCGGGAAGCTGGTGTGAGTGGTAAAGGGATGCAGGCTAGCCTTGATACTCCAGGGTTATTTTCCACATCTTCTGAGCAATTCTCTAGGTTCCTCAGAACCTGCTCCACAGCCCTGTAGCACCCTCCTACCCCAGCAGCCGTCATGTGAACAAGTCCTACAGGGGAGCAGGCAGGGATGGAGACTGAGACTCACAGCCACTGCAGGGTTCTCCCTGGGACTCAGCCTTTCCTCCGACCCCATGGCCTGAAGTACTCTCAGACTAACCCATCAACCACCATGTGGGCCAGCTTACCAACCAAACTGTCACCCCACTAACCATCCGCCAACCTCAGCCACCCTATTGTCCTACACCTGCAATACCACTAACCCAGCTACATTTCCAGATAACCAACCAGCTAATCTGCTAACCAGTCAACCTCCTAACCAACCTATTCTTTCACCATTCTGTCATCCCACAAGGTAGCCTGTCAACCAACTCACAAACCAACCTAAAATGCTACCATCCAATTACGAGATAGGCACTACACAGCGATATTAACACAAGGAACTATTACCATGCTGGGGAGATAGCTTGGCAGTCCAAGCGCCTGCCTGGCCAGTCTAAAGTTCCAAGTTCCACCCCTGATACCACATGTCATACCTGCCCCGGAACCCTGGTTGTGCCACGTTGGCCACCAAATCCAGGTGTGGTGGCACGTGTCTATAATGCCAGCTCTGGAGAGGCTGAGACAGGAGGATCACTGCAAGTCTGAACTGTGTAGCAAGACCTTGTATCAAATAAATAAATAATAAAAAAGAACTATTACCTAGTATAACAGGGATTTACTTACCTTCTCTCTAAAGAATATAAGAATAGGGCTGAAGACGTGACTCAGTGGGAGAATGTGTGCCTATTTGCTAGTATGAGCAAAATCCTGGGGTTGATTCTCAGTAACACGCACACGCACATGCACACACACACACACACACACACACACATGCACACATGCACACAGAGGCAGGACACAGAGACGAGCGCCAGCCTGGCGGGGTCTCTCTGCCTCCTGCCCCTAGAGCCCCTGGTGCTGAAATCCAGACTTTGTTAGTGAAGGCCCAGCCTGGGCCCACTGGTGGTGAACAGTTCACTGAAGGATTGTGCTGGTGACAGGCAGGCTGCCTTCTGGAGTGCCAGAGGAAGCCGTGTGCTGCCTGCATCTTACTGCAGGGACTGGAGAGAGATGCCCCTTCCTCCTGCCCTGTCTCTTCAGCTCCTCTGCTAGCAAAGCCAAAGAGAGCCAGGTGGCAGAGGAGACAGGTCTTCAAGGCCTACCTCCCTCATCATCGAGTGGGCATGAAAAATCTACAGAACGTGCAACCTGTGCCTACGGGTGGTCGCAGATCAACAAGGATCTGCCATGCAGGTGATATCCCTGAAGCGCCAAAGAAGAGGCAGGCAGCGTGCATGGGTGTGAGTGGCGAGAGGTCACTGTGGCCTAGTGGCATGGAGCATCTCCACGGGGGACGTGCTATCCAGGCTTTGAAGTGTGAGTGGAGTGGAGAGCTAGACTCAGAAAGGGGAAGGGAAGGCAAACAGGCATTGAGGAGGACTGGGCATGGGACGTCATGCCCTCAAAGGGCTCACTGTGCTGAGGGAGCCTGTCACACCAGCTGCCGGGGGTTCCGGGAAACCGGGTCCATCTTGTTATATTTTGCCATGGGGAGAGATATTAACCACACCATCAGCTTCCTTCTTACCATCAGGACAGGTCTCTACCTATGGAGATCTTTGTCATCAAGGACTAAACTGGAGTGAAGAATGAAAGCCCACCCAGCATCTGCAGACCACTGAAAGAGCTTTGAGTCCAGATTAACGCAACAACCAGGGACTCGGTTCTCCATAGATTTTAAGGAAGAGAGATTTGAATAATCCCAGCTTGTTGAAATCTTGACCTGCACAGAGAGGGGATAACTGGATTACTCTTCCTAACTTTGAGGCTTCTCTGTGGCCAGCTCCACCTGCTCTGGGTTCCCATCAATGGCATAAGTGCCATCAAATACATTGGAATAAAAAAATTTGACTTCAGGATCAGTTGGTGGAGGCAGGTCCTCCGAACACTGGCTGGTGAGGGTAATTAAATTCCAATAGGAGAAGGTGGAGCAGTTGGTGACAAACCCGGTGGTGGGGGCAGCGTGCTGGCGCCGGGCTGCTGAGCAATGAAATCACAGGCGTGTGTAGCCCAGAACTGGCAGCGACACAAAGGAAATTGGAGCAGTCAAATATTTCCCTCCTCGTTGAGTTCCATTTACATGTTTATAATAGAGGTTCTTAAGGCCCTAATGAGAAGGCTGCTCATTGCAGGGAAGAGGATGATTAAGGCTCTGCCAGACGAGGTCGGGGACAGGAACAAAGGCCTGTTAATTACTACAGAGGGACAGGAGGAGAGCCAGCCCCGCTTGCTGTTCCCCAACAGCCTCCCCAGACCGGTGTCTTCCTGTTCTCCCAGCTCACCTTTGCCCCCAGCCCAGGAGACTTCTGGGGCAGAGCTGGCTAGATCGCCAGGGTAGATTCAGTAGCTTAGGGCTGTTTCAATGCTTCTCCCAAGGGAGTAACTTCAGGCTGCACCCTGACACAGGCAGATGCGCCATCTGCAGCTGCCTTGTTCTGGGAAGAGGATCAGAGGAAGCCGTGCTCCTCAGCTGCTTGGCCACTCTCTGAGCCACTAGGAAGCAGTGCACAGGAACTTCCAGGCCTTGGGAATGGGCATGATGGCTATTCCCCTGCCTCAGTGTAGGGCAAGACTTCAGGACCCATGGGTGGATAATAAAGCCCTTCTTTCCAGCTTGCAGGATGCCTGGGGCATTCTGGAACCATGGATGCACCCATGGAGATCCAAACCAGAATTAGTAACTGACCAGGCCTTTCCATACAAAGGCAGAGAGAGGGCTCTCACCAACTTCACTCCAAAATCCTATAATGAACAGAGTTTATGATATGCTGAAAGAAGTATAAGATTTGGGCCTACAGACAAACCTGGGTTCAAATCCCAGGTCATTAGAGTTGTCCTGTCCAGTTTATTTACCTATCTGGGCATCTGTACATAGGATAATCTCATCTACCACCCTGGGTTGGCCTGGTGATTTAGTGAGGCAATGATGACAAAGTCTGGCACATAGTAGGTGCTCAGTGCATGATGAATGTCATCTTCCCCTATTGCTGAGGTGCTGGATTGCTATGCTGGAGCTGAAGACCTTGGAAGACCTCATGAGCCACAGGGCATGGGGAGGCGTGTTCAGTACCCAGCATGTGTAGGTACGTTTCAGCTCCTCGCTCCTCTTGTCTTTGGTAACAAAAGTGTCTTGGAAATGGAAGAGGAAGTGCCCGGGATGGGTTCATGCTCCTCCTACTCTTCAGTACTCAGGAGATGAAGGGAAGATGAGAATAGTCACAGGCTTAGGAGCCCCCTAATTTTCCCATGAGGAGAGGGGAGTCAGAGAAATAAGAGCTGCTGTGTAAAGCAGGGAGAACCTGGCAGTCCAGAGGAACATTGTGAGGAAAATGTTCCCCTTGTGTCTGCACCAGAGGTTTCTAGAATCCAGGCTGAGAAGTTCAGACTCCCCGGGGGATATGTTGTCATCTTGTTTCTCTCAGGGGTGAGCGTGGGGCGAATGGGATCAGTGACCACGAGGCATGAGAAACAGCTGGGAATCTCAGCAGCTCCGTTGCTCAGCCTTGCCTGACCCGGAGCTGTCCAAGGTGCCGTGGGTCCCGCTCCCACCCTGCACAGTCTGGCTGGCCCTTCCTGCCCTTTCCATCTGCTCATCTGCCGGGTTTCTTACCTGGCAGCCCCAGGCCACAGTGCCGATCCCTGCTGCAAATGCCAGTACACTTGGACAAACCAAGGCTAAGGAGGAGCTTTAGCTCCACGCTTAGTGCTAACCATTTGTGGCCTAACCTGCCTGTATTCTAGCACACTTTAACCAGAACTCTAAACAGAACTCACACTTGATCCCAAAGCTTCATGCCTTCCTTAACCACCATCATCATTTCCAGCCTCACCCCCAGGATTGGCCTCAATCTAAACTTTCATCCTAGCCCTGGACTGAACCTGGGCTCCAAAGACTTGGGGCTGGGTAAAGAATCGGCTCCTCCCTCCTTGTGCCCCTCTGCGTGGGTGAGCATCTGTGGACAGCATGGGATGTGGAGAGAGGCATCCTGCCCTGTTCCTGCTCTCAAGGACCTTGGCTATGAGCTACTGCGAGCCTCATAATCAGACAAAGGAGCTCACACACTGACATGTTCGTGTTAATGTCAGCCTGGCTTGGCATTCTCAAGAGAGGAAAAGTCTTCGGAGAAGATGTCACAATGATTTTCCAAAGGCAAACAGTGGCAGGGAGGCAGGGACTAGCTTAGACTCTGCCATCTTTCTTGTGTTGCTGATTGCTGCCCCCAGGACCCCTGAGCCATTGTGGATGCTGGGTGTGGGCAGCATAGGGAGAGAAGGCGAGTGCCATCCACATCCTCTGTGTGCATGTGCTGAGTCCTGAGTAGCTCAGGAAGCACCTAACTCTGAGCACCTACCACTGCCAGGTCCCAGACAGATCTCCACAACACTTCATGAGCTGGGTGAGAAAGTTCCACTCCAGAGAGGACATGTGCCTTCCCTCAGGTGGGAGAGGAAGGATTCCAGTGGAGCCATCCTGCTGTGGGTTCTTGGAACAGCTGAAGGTTAAGCAAAAGAGACTTTCCTACAGAAAGTATCAACTGAGGGACGAAGTGTTGGGATAGCTGGGCTGGGGCCTCGGGTGGAAGCTGGAGAAAGAGTGTGGCTGAGGCGGAAGACAGCATGGAGATGGCCACCGGGGAGGACAGCTTCTGCCCCAGGCTGGGCACTGGGCCATGGGCAGAGGGAGCGGAGAACTTGCAAAGGGGGATATCTGTCCTTCTCTCCTGAGGCTGATTCACTGGGGTTTATTTTTTTGTGAGATAGAGAGGGGATGGGGAGAAGGGCAGCCAGAAGAAGATGTGCGCTGTTCCTGGGGACCGTGGTAAGCCTCATTTGTCTCCTTGGCTGGCCCTGTACGCTCTACTCACTTCTCCTTTGTCCCCTTCCTCTCTCCTCGCAGCCACTGCTCTGGGCCAGGCTGTACCTGGGCCCTGCCCCCTCTTCTCCATCCGTCGCAGCATGATCTCATTGGATCACAGAACCAAGCCAGGGTGGCAGCAGATTTTCATGCTCACAGCCAGAGGACCTTCCCAAGACCCTCCTCACACGGACTCTCCTCTCCAAGCACATGGGCTTGTGTCTTCTTGGCTGACAGATGCTTCCTGATCCTTTTCCCGTCTCTCTGGTCACTTGTGGTGGTGGTGGGGTGAACATATAATACATCTAAGCTGAGATGCTCCTGAAACTACCGGGGTTACTGTGAATGGTGACGTGGGGCAGAGGGCTTGACACCAGGATGCCCGCAGTGGACACCCTAAGGCTTTCCCTCACTTCCCTCAGTGCCTTGAGACCTTGCCAACTGCTGGCTGGGGTCCTGCAACAGCTTCTTGGGTTGGGAGGAGGAGATAAGCCCGGCCCAGCTTCTGCCTCCTGCCTTGTGCCCTCAGCCACACGCCTCTCCTCTCTGCTTCACTCCCTGTAGAGTGGGATGGTCACACTGCTCTGCTCATCTCTCAGTGAGACAGAGAAGATGACAAACAGATGCACGACATACATGTGACCCTGGGGCTACTGCTCCTTTACATGGAGTCCCCTGCCCCATGGAGCCTTCTTTCTCAGTGGCATCTCTCTTCTCCTGCGGCCTCTACCATTCTCAGGCAGGGCTTGTATCGAGTACCAACGACTCCTTCCCTGTGCCACAGGGAAGTCACAGTCACCCGGTTCCAAGCAGGAGAGGTGACATCTTTCTTCTTTGCCAGCCTTGGCACAGCCCTGGACACCCAGAGGCATTCCATCATCTTGATTCCATGTTGATAGAATCCATCTGTAGGCCAGTGGTTCTCCAACTTAAGCATGTATCAGGATTGCCTGGTGGGCTCATTAAAGCCTAAATTACTGGCCCCAGCCCCTGGTTCTAACTTAATACATAAGAGGTGGGTCCCGTGAGTTTGCGTTTCTAACACGTTCTTTTTTTTTTTTTTTTTCTTGTTTCAGAACCTTTGTTTTTATTCACTCATGTTTATGGCCGGCTCAGCCCACCCAGAGGGCAGGGCTGGCGCAGCATGTGGTGCCAGGGATCAAACCGCGGTCCCTGAAGCCGCCCAAGCTTTCCCAAGCAGGCGCTTTAGACCACTGAGCTATCCCGTCGGGCCCTCTAACACGTTCTTAAGTGAGGCTCATTCTTACAGTTTCAGGATAACTCTTTGAGGACCACTGTTGTCAGAAAAACAAAACAGAACAAAACAAAAAACTCATTCTTGCCCTTCTAGTCTAAGGGGACAGAGGAGAAAAGCTGGCCTCACTGGAGAGATGGGAGAGAGGGGAGCACACCTTCAGAGCCCCTGGAAGCAAGAGCCTCTCACTCCTGCGTCAGCAACGTCTTTGACCTGCGCTGCTGCAACATTCAAATTCAATCTGTGTGGAGCAGTTAGAGGAGGGAGGCCAAGGAGGGCAGGAGTGGGCAGGTGGCTGCACATTTCACACTGTTCCTGGCGTTGAAGGTCCTGGAAGGCAGGTGCCAGGCAGGGCGGCCGATGGTAGTTTCATCGTAGGGAGGTTGAGAGGGACGTACCCTGCCAGAGGGCTGGAGCACGGGTGACGGGAGGGAGGGCAGGGCCCTGGGGAGTATCCCAGACCTGAGGCCTCTTGGGACCCATCCGCTTCTCCCCAGCATGTTAGGGGTGGTGGTGATATTCCTCCACGCCTGGAAGATTTTCTCCTGCTGCCTCTAAGGGCCTGCCACTGTCCCTAAGGGCACCTCTAGGACATCCCCTCTTCTCCAAGAAGTATCTCAGTGCCTGCAGAAGTGTGAAGCATTGAAGTTTCTGAAATTTCCCCCAGCTGAGCTCTGGTGGCTTCTGGATCCTCTAAATGGCAGGAGAAACTTATGCTCATTTCCGTCTGGCCTCGCATCTACTCTCGCTGGCTCCTTCTTGCTCCACCCCCACCCCAGTCTCCTACCAGCAAGTCCAAGGCCATTTTTAAAAGAAACCCTTGTAATTGAGGGTTTGGATAGAATTTCTTAGCTTTCCAAAAAAGCTCTCCTTTCTCTGGGTTTAGGTCCATGGGCCCAGGCTCAGTGTAGCCCTGATGGAGGAATTTAGCATCTGAGTCTCATGGGGCTTAGAGCAAAGGAGCAAGGGTTTCTGGTCTGAGACAAAGTTGGCCTGGGGATCCTTCTTGGGACACCAGAGTGGTGTGTGTGTGTGTGTGTGTGTGTGTGTGCTGAGTAATTCACGTTCACCAGCTGTGAGTTGGCTGCAGTGACAGACTTAATTCTTCTGAGCTCAGCAGGGACCCTTACCAGCTTCTGAGGGGTCCCAGTCCCATGTAGAATGTGTCCCCATGTTTTCCTGCTCACAGACTGTGCAGAAGGGCTGCTTGGACAGAGGTCACACAGCCTCAGCTATGTTCTGAGCTGCCCCATCCCTGCCCCATGTCTAGGGTTGCATTTGCCCTCCCAGTGACATTTGCACCCGCAGAGTGGGCTGAGCCCTGGGGGAGAGGAAGGGAGGAGGCCGTGCGCCTGGCTTTCAGTCACACAGAGCCAGGTTCTTCTCCTGCTCAGTTTCTAAGGGTTGGGCCTTGGTCAGGTCATTTGGCCCTTCAGCACTGGGGCTTCTGCATCCTGGGGTACAGATAATGATATTAATTTCACAGGGCAACTAACACGGGACCCAGCATCTGCGAGCACCCAGGAGTGGCATGTGCCAGACCCTGGCCTTGTCTCTGCGAAGTCTCTGTGGGGCCTCTCCCCACCTAGCGGGCCTCCAGCCCACTCCAGGTAGAACCAAGAGCCAGGCCTGGAGCCCCTCCCTCTGAGCAACTGGAGTGAGCAGTCAATCCTGATTAGCTCTACTGGGCTCCCTTGTAACCTTTTCATTAGGAAATTATGTTTAATAGAAATTGTTCTGACACCTCTCAGGAACGTTTCGCTGCAATTCATTACCATGGGGAGGGGGCGAGGTGGCTGAGTGCTCTGGGTCCCAGCTCCTTGGGGGAGGGGCTTCTCCTCTGCTCTCCGCCTACTCCCTAGTCCAGGTCTTGCAGCATGGGTGGAAGGGACAAAGGACAGAGATGCTGCCACTTGCCATCCCCATGGAGAGGGGGCCAGCTGTGGGAGCACATCTGGATGGGTCCAGCCTGCTGCTGGCACCCTCGCCTAGGTCTGACGTAGGACTACTCCACTGTCGCCAGTGATGCCTGTGTGTTGATAACCACCTGATTCTGTGCTGTCCTCGTAGTGTCTCCAAACACAGGAGTGCAGTGTCCCCAGCTGCTGTGGCACAGGAGGAGTATGGGTGCTCGGGGCTCCACAGCCTCTCTTCTGCTAGGGGTGCTCTTGGCTGCTCCTTTCCTCCAGGAGCCTCGCTGGGTGGATCCCACCCAGGGTGTGCCTGATAGGTGTTCCTGTCCTCTGCAGTCAGGCCCGGCTGGGTGGGAGGAGAGGAATGTGTCCAGCTGCTGTAGTGCTGGCCAGGTCTGCATTCCCTGCTGGCCTGGGGCTAAGGAAGCTAGAGACCCGATAGGATCTTTCTTCTTTTCCATCTGTCTGGAGCCTTGGGGTACGTATGCTTCCCATCACCTCCCTGTCTCTGCTCTTTCTCTGCACAGTCCTGTGGCAGCCAGGGGTAGCTGCAAGTGCCGAGGGCCAGAAGACACTCTCTTCACCATCACTGTCTGTCCCTTGCCTGTGGATCTGATGGCCAACTTCTAAGTGTGCCTGTGTCTCTCCTGGTGGGTCCAGGCTGCTGCTGCTGCTGCGAATCTTGGTGCCTCTGGTTTTCTGCTCTTGAAGGAGAGAGGCCTGTCAACCTGTAAGAGTGCTGGAGGAGCCCAGTGGCCAGAACAGTGCTTGCCTTCTGGTGCTGCATTCAGGGCCAGCTCCGACGCCCCTGCAACTTTAGACTGGTGCCACTCTTGGCAGGCTCACCACCCAGTGCCTGAAGTCGGCAGCAGCCTAATCTCTCTCTGCCATATCACTCAGCGGTGTAATTGTGCAGAAAAAAATGTATTAGAATGCAAAACACTCAACTGTACTTCCTTATGTTAAATCCATTCTTCGCTCTATCTCCCTTTTAATTTTTACAAGGTTTTTTTCTCTCTCCCCCTCTTATGAAGAGGAGAGCTAGGCGGGCAGGGAATCACTTCAACTCCCCTATAAATCTCCAAAATGAATACTTAAATTTGAGGAAAAAATGCATTCTTACACCTTTAATTTCCCTGCTATGAAGTGTAATGAAAAAGCCTGATTATTTTTAATTCTTCCCTTTAATAATTCAGTAGCGGAGTGATTTAAGACTAGGATTCATAATTACCTTTCCGCTTTCTTGGCAAATGGAGTTTTAATAGAAATGAGAGCTGCGGCGACTGAAATGGATTGCAACAGGTCGCTGGGGGGTCAGGCCTGACATCAGCTGGTGGGGCATCCCTCGGGCCCTAAAAGGAGGGGTCTGGACTAGATGTTGGCCCCAGTGAATGGCGAAGGGAAAGAGCCGTGCTTGCACTAGTAGAAACCAGCTGCCAAATTAGTGAGGTGGAAGTCTGTGAGTGAGGGGGACCTGTGTGTCTTGGAAGGCACAGACATGTGGCAAATGGCCATCAGAAGTCTTGATTTGCAAAAAATACAAGATAGCTGTAGCATTAAGGATAGGAGTGGCTATTAATTGAGCAGATGCTATGTGCCCAGTGTAGTGCTAAGTGCTCCAAGACCATTCCTCTCCTGGCTCTCACAATAACCGATTCTACATGTAGGGAAACCAAGCCTCGGAGAGGACTGGCCAAGCCAAAGCCAGGGACAGTTGCAGGGCTGGGCTGTGAGCTCAGCTGCATCCAACTCTAGAGCCACCGCTGCACTCTGCTGACCCCCCACAACCTGCCAGGAGTTCACCACCCAGATGCTGCGCCTGCGCCCACGGGACTCACAGATCCAGGCAGACTCACTGAACCATCATGGGGAGATGCATGCAGGGACCCCAGGCTGGGCAGTCGGGGCTCTGAGCTCTTCTGCCACTCTGCTGTCTGTTAGCTCGCAGATCCTGGGATATCGCTTGTGTGAGACTCAGTTTCCTATCTGCGTAATAAAAACTGACTTAGCTAGCTCAAACCACTGTAATGAGCTTCAGGTGTGACAATATGGGTGGGAAATGCTTATAAATCCTAAATTGTTATATCATTATTTGATAGAAGATTTAAACTAGTTCTGATCGATCCTATCCTGCAGCCCCTTCCTCCTGCTGCCGCATTCCCAGACTTCCTACCAAAGCCCAGTTCAGATTTCCTTCCTCCTTCGGGAAGCTCCCTGGACTGACTCCTTCTAAGTAGGTTGTTCCAGCTGCTTCTTGCTTTCTACTTCACATTTGTTCGAGCCCTAAATTCTTTGGCAGAGCACAGGTGTATGTGCCTGTGCCTCCTGTAGACTTATATCACGGGGCAGGGCTTTTATAACCCCTTTTCTTGAAAGCTCAGACCCCTGGCTCTGCATTCAGGCTATAATGCTCACTGACTGCGTGGAAATGGAGACGGTGGAAACCTAGATAATCCCAAATGAAGAGATGGTGGTACTGGGCTGCCGGGGTGTGAAGGGAAGCACCATGTAGATGTGGGTGAGTGAATGAGTGCGCGTGCACGCACACACACATACACACACACACACACACACACACACACACACGCACACTTCTGTATCTGCACCTGTCACCTGAGCTTGTCTACAGGCGGACACTGTACTTAATGTCTATTTTATTGCTGATCAAATGCTTTCCCATATGTTAAACGATATGATCCTCTCATTAGCCTCTGCTGCAGAGGTAGACAGGCTTGGGCTGGGTGGTGTAATTGTCCTTGATCCAGCTTTGCCCACCACCCCTACCAGCCATGGAGACCCCAAGTCTTCTGCCTCCCAAGCCATGGCACTCTCTGGACAGAATGGGAGCTCCGGTGGCAGAAGGGGAGCTGTGAAGTGTGTGGGGGGAGAAGCTTCACTGAGTAGGTGAGGTGACTGTCTGGGGACTCAAGACCCCCAGAAGCCTGCGCCTGGAGCAGAGCAGATGCTGGTCCAGCAGGAATCCAAGCTGTGACCCACACATGGCTGGGTCTTATTGAAGACCTGGAAGCTGGGCTTACTTCCTCCGTGTTTATGGTGTTCCTGGGGCCTGAGCAAGAAAGGAGGGGCTGGAACCTGAGTTGGGGGTCCTGAGGATCTCTGCCCAACCTGGACAGGCCCCTGTCTTTCTTCCAGCCCTGCTCCCTAGAATGAGGCAGCAGCAGAGGGGCCCTTAGAAGCACTTGAGTCCTGATTGGGCATAAGTGTCTGATAATGACTCCCATCAAATGTCAAGCAGCCTTGCTGCGGCTCCTGGGGCTGATTACTCCTCCAAGGAGGGGTGCACTGGTGTGGGGGGGGAGTCGATCCTGTGTGCTTCTGCACTGTGGGTCCCACCTCAGGCTGGTCTGCAAGGCAGCTCTTTCTGGTTGGGCTCTCCCTGCACACATCTCCAGGCCCCTCTCTGCTGGGAACTCCCTAGGGGTGGAAGTGCCGGGGTTGGTGGAAAGGGTGGGACTGAGGACAGCACTGACCTCACCCCAGCCCTGCCCTGGGCCAGGGTCTCGAAATGGACAGAGGAGGAAGAGGAGGAGGAGGAGGAAGAGGAAAAAGAGGAAGAAGAGGAGGAGATGAAGAAGAAGAGGAGGAGGAAGAAGAGGAAAAAGAATAAGAATAAGAATAAGAATAAGAATAAGAAGAAGAAGAAGAAGAAGAAGAAGAAGAAGAAGAAGAAGAAGAAGAAGAAGAAGAAGAAGAAGAAGAGGAAGAGGCATCAGCAGCTCGATCGGCTCTTTGTAGACAAGGCCAGCTTCTTCAGGTCCTGTGGAGCACAGGGTACCCTGGGACTCAGTGACTATGACACAGCACTGAGGGTTCCCAGGAGTCTCTGGGTTGGCTGAGACAGTCTTCTGGTCATGGCCTTGCCTCAGAACTGGCAGCCACTCTGGTGCATTCTGCTGCTCACTGAGGGTGCTGCAGTTTGGATCTTACATGAACCCCGGAGGCTCTGGTCCCCAGCCCGTGTGCTATTGAAAGGTGGTGGGACCCTTAGATGTGAGGCTTAGTTGGAGGAAGTTAGATCACTGGAGTCCTGGTCTTCAAGGAGCTAATGGGACCCCAGTCCATTCTTTTCCTTCTCTTTGCTCCCTGAATCTTCTCTGCTATTCCTGCCACAATGTGCTATGTCACCACAGGTCCACAGCAACAGAGCCAAATAGCCACAGACTGAAAGTTCTGAGACTCTGACCCAAAAAATACTTTTGTTTTCTTTTTTTGCACTTCTGGGGATTGAACTCAGGCCCTTGCGCTTGCCAGGAAAGTGCTTATTCTACTGAGCTATCTCCCTAGCCCCAACCTTTCTTTTCTTTAAGTTAATTCTCTCAGGTGTTTTGTCAGAGTAACAGAAAGCTGACTAATACAGTGACTCACAAAGGCATTAAGATTCCATAGGAGAAGAAACAGACTCTGGTTCTTGCAGGGAGAAGCTGCAAACCCACATCATAGAGGGGCATGAATATCAGGAGGCACGGACTTGGAGAGCGCTACAGTTTGAAGATAGTTGGTGTGTTCCCTCAGGGTCCAGTTGCTGGAGGTTTCATTCCTAGTGCAAGACCACAGTGGACAATGCTTAGAGCTCTAATTTAAAGTGCTATGCAGCCTCCACTCTGGTGTCACTGGCTCCCTTCAGCACAACGGGTTGACTAGGAAGAGCTGCTCTATTGTTCTGGGGACTCAAGAATTTCATTCATGTCTGGTAATAACTAATGCATATCTTTTTTATCATGAGATAAGTTCTTCTTTGGCTGAAGACACATCAAAGGATTGGCTGAGCTAGACTCATGGCAGAGGAAGTTGTGGAGATGGAGTTACTGTCCTCAGGTGCAGGAGGCTTGGGCACTCACGCGCCATTCTGGAGTGGTGGAGCGAGTCCAGATCCTGCCAGCACCCTCCGATTGACTCCCTGTCCCACACTTGGGTATTTGTGCATCTCCACCCTTCTCCTGACTGCACTGGGAAGGTCGTCACTGTACACACACGGATGCTGTGCTGTGCTGGGGGCGCAGAGCAACAAGTGCAAGTCTGCAGAGCTGCTGGTCACGTGTCTCAAAGCTGACTTGAGCAGGTCGAGAGAAAGAGACACGATAGACTTGTGATGGAGACAGAACTTGTCTCTTCTCCAGGGCTGTTGTTCTCCTCCCACACTGCCTGTGGACCACCGAGTTCCAATCCCACCGGGAGCAGGATAAACAGAAATGGCCATAAAGGCTGTGGCTGAATTCAGATTAGATAAACAACAATAATAACAATAACTTCATCGCAGACTTACCATGTACCAGGTGCCATGCTAAACCTTTTGCAAGCTGCATTGCATTGTGTGAATGATGCTACTCAGATAAGTTGCTCAAGGTTGCCCAGAGGGCGAGAAGGTGAGGTGGGCTCGAATGCAGGTGGTGATTCCACCTGGGAGAAGACTCTGCCCGAGGCCTGATGCTCATTGCCAAGGCCATATCCACTGTTTTCTGCCCTGGGCCTGCCCAGGCCCCTCTGCCATGTGGTGAGGGGCACTGCCAGGGAATGGGGCAGTGCATTGGCTTATCCATGGGAGGAACGCTGGGCTTTAGATGTCTTCCCCCACGGGACCTGAGCATGTGTATGAGCAGAGCATGTCCGGCCAGGTTCCGTCTTTCAAGGAATGATGCATCGCTCAGATACCCAAGGCCATTAGCTCCCCATGGGGGCTGCTCTCTGGTTGTTGTTTATCATGCCCAAGGGTGTGAAATTGATTCCAGAAAGCTTGTCCATTTGCGCTGGCCGTTCCTGGAGAGTAGGAGTGTGTGGGTAGGGACGCACCTGGGTTGGCAACACACTCTGTAGGAGCACATTTCTCCGGAGGCCTTTGGAGCATCCTCTTCATCAAGCATGGGGACCTGTCCAGGGCCTCCTTGGACCTCCTGGGGCTGGTGAGTGGAAAACCCGAGATGGGCCAGCTGGAAGTTTGTGCAGAGTGCTCTGTTAGGGAGGGTTAGGGACCTGGGCAGGGGCCAGAGGGCCCATCTGTGGTATTTTAGGAAACATTTTAATGGGGTTATTCTTTTTTTTCAGTTTGGAAGCAGATACTTTATTAACTGACCAAATTATAAAAACACCATGGCAGATACCTTAGTTCATCCTTCTAATAAGTCTGTTGATCTGGTCTTCCCCATTTCCAGCATCCCTACCTTCCACAAAATGGGTGGTCTTTTTCTTCATTCTACCTCATGGAGGTGATAAGTTCAGTGGCCACAGGAAGTTATTTTCCTGTTTGAAGTGTTTTCCAACAGTACAGATCTCATGAATCGGATCCTCCATGCAGTGATGCCATATTTACCAAGAGATGGAGCAATCAATGAGATATCTGTCAAGGCAATCCGCTTCTTATTGATTTTTTCCACAGCCACGCTTGCATATTAGTTCATTTACTGACTCCAGGTTTGGGGACCCCCATGCAGTGTATGGCTCCACAGTTCTCAGCATGTTAATTGAAGCCTTGTGGAGCTTAACAAAGGTGCCAATGAAGATTTGGTGAAGGCGAAGAAGCTGCAACACCTTGCAGACCTTTGGGCTCACACCAGTGATGCCTCTGGCCTGGATGACAGATGCTGGTTTAGGCTCTGCAGGGCCATACAAATTGCCAGCTTTTCTCACCATCCTGGCCATTCAGATCTCAGAGTAACTCTGTCTGTACTACTTATAATAGTGCCTGGATTTTTCATAGATGAGCTTCCTCCTCACCTTGCAAAGCATCTTCTGGACAAACTTCTTTCTCAGTACTTTATCTTCAACTCTGTGAAATGTCTTTGCTTTTTCTTAAGGGTTTCTGGCACAGCAGGAACCTTCTTTTGCTTTTCTTCCACACCTTCCATGGGTCCAGCTTAATGGGGACATTCTGATGGGAGTTGCAGGGCTTGGAGCCCAACCTAGTGTCTCTAGAGGACAGGGTAAGGCACTGGTCATCCTCTATGTATCTTTCTCAATCCAGAGTCAGGTTTCTATGGGTATTTGGATGTCAAATAATGAAGACAGTGACAGTTATCATCAACAAAGACTTATGACCTGTTACCATCTTAGTTTCAAGTGAGACCTGAGATGTAATGATAGAAAAGATACGGTCCAGCAGTATAGGAGCTCAGAAGTGTGTGTGTGTGTGTGTGTGTGTGTGTGTGTGTGTGTGTGTGTGTGTGTGATGGGGTATTGGTCATGTCTTGTTCATGCTCCTATGAAGTCTTCTAAAAATAGCAGCATGAACAAAATATTTGGGGGAATTCAGGCAAGGGCCATGCAGGCTAAGTCCTCAGAATGAATATAACTGGTAAGGAGGGCACACTGCTTCAGCCAGTACTATGGGCAGAATATGCACTCCTAGCCCCAAATTCGTTGTTAAGATCATAAGCCCCAGGCTGGGAAGATAGCTCAGGGGCACAAGTGCCTGCCTGGCATGTGCAAGGTCATGAGTTTGAAACCCGGTCCAATCAAAAACAAAAACAAAAACAAAAAACAAACAAAAAAAACCCAAACAAAGATCATAAGCCCCAAGATGAAGGGTTTTGAAGTGTGGCCTTTGAGTAGTGATTAGATTACAATGACAAGGACCTCAGAAATGCGGTTAGTATATTTATAAAAAAGACCTGAAGAAGCCGGGCATGGTGGCTCACGCCTGTAATCTCAGCACTTGGGAGGCTGAAGCAGGAGGATCGTTGTGAGTTTGAGACCATCCTGTGCTACAAAAGTGAGCTCAAAGCCAGCCTGAACTGCACAGTGAGAGCCTGTCTCAAAAAGCAAAAAAAAAGACCTGAAGGAGGTCCTGCTCCTTGTACCATGGGAGGATATAGTTGAAATTAGCATCTATGAACTCAAAAGTTGTCGTCAGACACCAAATATTCTGGGATCTTGATCTTGGAATTTTTAGCCTCTGGAACTGTGTAAACTAAATTTCTGTTGTTTGTAATCTGCTCGGTCTATGGCATTTTGTTATAGCAGCCTGAACAGACTAAGGGAGTCAGTGTCTGTAACTATAGCAATAGATGCTTACTCTGACTTGGCTAAGCAGGAAAGGAATTTGTTAGCATACTGATATTACATCGAATTATAGGGAAGGCTGGAGAGTCAGACTGCAGGATGAGGGGACAGCGTGGCGCCCATTGCACCTAGACCTGACCCAGTGGGACCCCCATCGTGCTACCTTTCCAGGCACAAGAGGAGCCAAGCTCCACTACTGTTGCTTGTGACTGAACTTCTGGACCAGAAACCTTATCTTGCTGTCCCACCTATTCCAGTAGCCAGAAGCTGCCATTTCCATCCTTGCTGAGACAATGGATTCTGAGCATCACTTTCTTAGCTTCCTGATCAGTGGCTCTGATTGGTGGAATCTGAATTATAGATCTGTGCTCCAACTATGAGCACACAGGGTAATCAAGTTTCTGCTTTCTGCACTGGGAAGCTACAACTGATAAGGTGAAAACTCGCAAACATAGCAGGCATGTCTGCAGCACAGTCCACCAACAG